>JACSZP010015345.1:0-13905 GCA_016161895.1 Pinna nobilis | reverse complement strand
TATAGACTATAACATAGCTTTTGAGTACATCCGGTACTATACTAGTGGGCTGTATAGACTATAACATAGCTGTGGAGTACATCCAGTACTATACTAGTGGGCTGTATAGACTATAACATAGCTGTGGAGTACATCCAGTACTATACTAGTGGGCTGTATAGACTATAACATAGCTGTGGAGTACATCCAGTACTATACTAGTGGTCTGTATAGCATGCAACATGTCTGTACAGTACATCCATCACTATGGTAGTGGGCTATGTAGCCTATAATATAGAATTATATGTGCCAAAAGTATGGTAACAAAAGTCATTCCCCATTGCTTTCTTTGTTAAGTAGTTTTTATTTTAATAATTCCCCGGACTCATATACTTAAGTAGATTATAAAAACCTTTTTATGAAAGCATTTTTTAATTTCACATTTTAATGAAAGTCTATGGACTATCTTTCTAAACTTGTTTGGAATGTGTCAATTTCTGTTTATGAAAAACTGCAAGTGTTTATAAGTTACCGAGAAGAAAACTCTGTTGCGTCGTTCCCTACTTTGATCATGTTACATGACGTCAACAAAATACTTGTTGTACAGAAAATTTGTCACTTTTCAGAGATAAAGTTTCAAAGAAATGTAAACTGAAAACCAGATGAAGATTAATAAAAATTCTTATAAACATATGAGCATTTGAATTGATGCAAGGATTACATTGTAATTTGTAACAGCAGAGACATATACGTCTCTGGTAACAGTTACTGAAATGTAAAGAATATTGTGTTCGAGAGAGTAGAAGTCCTAGCATATAGATATACAATAAATGCTTAAATAAACAGTTTACTTTGAAGATGTCATCCTCAAGCATATTCGCAGGAGAGATCTGCATGTTTCCCGCGTTTTCTTGTACAAGTCGATCAAGAACTTTGACAGTCGTGGACGTGTTGTTTCACTCGTGGATCTAGCAGCCGATTGATCCACAACGCCAGGCACCTTCATATTGAAAACGTATAAAAACATGTTTATCTGACCTAGGACCTAGTTTTAAGCGAGATAGGCCATTCTTTATCAAGATAGCTTAGGCTACTAAGCTACATTAGAACAGAGACATATAATACAGTAAAGTAAAAAGTATAGTATATCATTAAAAGGGAGTCTACATGCTTCAAGTTTTCATTTCTGATAAATGATAACTTAGTTTAAGTAAAAGGCCTGGGGGGGGGGGGGGGGGGGGNNGGGGGGGGGGTTACATGTAACTGTTGGGGTCAGCCGAGAAAAACTGCGTGAAAAAAGTATTATCACAATTTATTTGATCCACGATGAATACCGAGGAAGATGTTATATACGTCTCTGTAAATACGAACAAAATATGTACATGAATCTTTCTCTCATTAAATTTATAAAATGTGTGTGAAGGTGTGTTTATTGTAATCAATAGCCTGGTAAATTATCCCGATTATTTGAGTAGATACGTATATTACCAAACCCAGAGACATACATGTATATAACTCTGCATATTTGTCTCTGCTAAACCTAACGAACCGAGACGTAGAAACGATGTTCTTCTAACGCATGTTTACTCTAAATTGCTAATAAATAGTGGACCTATTAAGGGGTTGCTACGGCCATATTGTACCAAATTGAGTCAAAATAAAGAAATGCTAATATTTTCACCAGGCCTCAAGAGAATCCAAATATTTGTGTATGAACAGTCTTGGTGTATTTCTCACCACTTACATTCAAACTTTTTGTAAAAAGAGTTATTTTTCAGCACTTTATGAGAAGATTTGTATTGCTTTTGTCATTGACATGAGAACGCAAAAATTATATAAAATGCATTCACCAATTACATGTAAACAGTTGCTCTGATGTATAGCGCATGCCAGTTGAGTTTTGCTTTTTCACTTAGGCTAACTGTCCACAAGCTGAAATAATTCTTAATGTTTAGGGGGTCCCCTACGGCACACGTGGGTTTTGTCGCCATCGCCATCGTCGGAACAAACATTTTGAGTCCCGTTTACAAAATCTATAGTGAAAGATCACGGACCACAGAAATTACATTGAAAGTACTTGAATATCACAACAAGTTGGCGTGTTCTGTTTTGGTAGATTACAAATACCTTTTTTTTTTTTTTATTTAAATCACAATGATCTTCACGTGGTGATAATTCCGGGACGTTATTTCACAATTTGAGTCTTCCGCGAATGTTACATTTGACCCCGGGATTTGACATTTTCACGGGGCATCGTACTTCGGGGAAATTTGCAAAAAAATAACTTTCAATTTGGATTATCCATTGTATTGTATCGAACTACTTTTTCTTGTGATAAAAACAATGTTTCTATCTTGAACTACTGTAATGGTCGGAAGAACACAATACATGAGTACTTTCGGTTTAAATATGCCTCAGAAGTGAAAGTAGGGAGAATAATTAATATTCTTTTAACAGAAGAGTTCGATTTTTCATTTATTGCACCGGCCCGGTGTATCTTACTTCACAGGATGAAATACACAATGTTTTACGTATTGGGCAAATCACAATCTTTGCACAGGTCTTTTTTGTGTGTATTTCATGCCGCATATTTACACTCCACGTGGAAATTCTACATGTACGTCATAGTAGCATAACTTGCCAAAAAG
Organism: Pinna nobilis; assembly: GCA_016161895.1. Taxonomy (NCBI): domain Eukaryota; kingdom Metazoa; phylum Mollusca; class Bivalvia; order Pterioida; family Pinnidae; genus Pinna; species Pinna nobilis. The sequence goes on along the minus strand of JACSZP010015345.1, from coordinate 11,278 downwards.
GCGCTTTTAGGAAACGTGATTACTAGATTTCCCATGCCACCTTTTCTTTTGTCAAAATAATGTGGAGTACCTGCCTATCTATCGTTTACGTAAATGTATTAACCCAGCCTAGCATCTAACTTTTACTTTACAAGTCATTCCTCGGTTACCCCACGTTTGACATTGAAACTGCACTGGGTTTATACGACAAGTTGCCAATCTCTCTGTATACATGTATATGTCTCTGATTAGAACTTCCTCGTACATGTAGGTCGATCGGTCCTCTGTTTTAAATCCTACAGTGGCGTCGTTCAGGGCTACCGTTCGCTACTTTCAATTTTGATTCGAGGAAGTTCTTTGTTGTTGTAGTAAACAACAGGGGCCTCCGTAGCCGAGTGGTTAGCGTGTTCGACTTCGAATCGAAGGTTTCGGATGAGACAGTAAAAACCGAGGTCCCGTGTCACAGTAAGTGTTACACTTTAAAGAACCCTCCCTGCTCTACGGCCACAAGTGCCGAGTACAGGCAAAATTTGTCGCCCTTCACCGGCACACGGTGACGTCTCCATATGAGTGAAATATTCTTGAGTGGGACGTTAAACAACAACAAACAAAACAGTAAACAACAACGCAACAACAAAAAAGAACTTCCTCGAATCAAAATTGAAAGTAGCGAACGGTCGCCCTGAACGACGCCACTGTAGGATATAAAACAGAGGACCGATCGACCTACATACATGTACGGTATAGGTTCCCATAATCACATCCAAGGAGGAACCGGTAAGATATTTTAAAAATGTACTGTCGTTTGATCAATCTAAATACTTACCACCAAAAGTGTCTGTAGATCTTAATAGCATGCGTGTGTCCAGGATTTTTGTATACGATTGAATGATATGTTTAATATTATTGCATGTTTGACCTATTGAGCAGCATGTATAATTAAAACAGTATACACGAAAATGGTTGTACCGACGTAGGCTATACTTTCCTCGAATGAGAAGTGAATATATTGTAGACTAAGCCGTTAATGAATTGAGAAAATAATGTAGACTAAATCTTTTATGAGTATGACCCTTCTATATATAATCTATTTCCCACTGGTTGAATATTTTCACTGTAAATACCTATGCATGATTTCCGAAAAACGAATCATGATTTTAATCTGACCTAGTTAAACGAGATAGGTCTAATCCTGTTTGACATATTTCAAGTAGCAACTAAAAATATTGAGTAGCCCTGTTTACAAAGAGTCAGAGGGCCCCCAGTCTAGTGGACGGAGTATTCGACTTCTGACCGTAAGGTCATGAGTTCGAATCCAAGTCACGCTGCGGTTTGCTGCCCCTGTCTTTCGGATAAGACGGTAAAATCCGTGGTCCCTTGTCACAGTAGGTGTCGGCAGTTGAAAGAAACCTCCCTATTCTACGGTCATTAGTACCAAGCATAGGCAAAATTTGTCGGTGACATCTCCATATAACTGTAAATATTTCCCTGAAGGACGTTAAACAGCAATACAACCAACCATGGCCTAATGGGCAGCCTGTTCGTAATTTAACCGTGAGTTCGTGCATTCGAATTCGAGCCACGCTGTGGTTAGCTGTTGCTATCTTTCGAATTAGATAATAAAAACCGAGGTAACTTGTCACAGAAGGTTTCGGCACGTTAATAAATCCTCCCTGCTCTACAACAGTAAGTCCCGTAAACGGAACATGGTACCAGATCCAAGTACCGTTTAACTTGATGTACCAAGCCGTGTGTGGCGGCACCCGATGTCTCCGCCGAGCGAGGTAGCCTTCACTCGCAAAGAAGTGGTAGACCGATGTCCGGCTTTGGCCGCCCCACAAATCTCGGCTGAGCAAAGAAGCGTTGCGTAAAACGTTGCAGGTCGATGTTCAGTGTGGGTCGCCCTGAGATCTCCGCCGAGCTAGGACGGTACTTTTTCTTTGCATAGTGTGGTAGGCTGATTGTGTGGATTGCCCAGCGGATCTGGGCCAAGCGAATCAGCCTTCCTGTGCAAAGTCATGGTGGGCCGATTTGCGGTGCGGAGCGCCTCGCAGATCTTGACCAAGCGTTTACGGAAATCGGAAGTCGGTTTTAGTTCCGAGTTCCATTTAAGGAATTCGATTCAAGTTCCGAGTTCCGTTTAAGTAATTCGATGCCAGTGCCCAGTTACATTTAAGGAACTTATCTGTATAATGACCAGTAGTGGTCCATCACCAATAAAATGGTCTGCACTTGTCACTCACCTATACAAATTGTCAGTACTGGTAATCCCCAATAATGGTCAGTACAGGTCACTAACCAGTACAATGGTCAGACTGGTCACTCGCCTGTGTAATTGTTAGTACTGGTCCTCCGCCGTACTGACGGCTAGTACGATCATTGTATTGCTAAGTGATCAGTACTGACCATTACACGGGCGAGTGACTAGTACCGACCATTAAAGGGGAGATGATCAGTACTTGTTATTACAGATACATGTAAGTTACTAGTACTGACCATTATATAGGTGAGTGACTAGTGCTGGTGAGTGACCAGTACTGACCATTATACAGACGAGTTCCTTAAATGGAATTTAAATTAAATGTTCCTTAAAAACAGCCTCAAAGTTAATACGCAGGTAAAACATCTCATCGTATACTACTTTTGAACAGTAACTGTACATTAAAAGTCTTTCAGCTCAAAGGAATTTGACTTTAAAAAATTTCCGTGACCTTGAAAATGCACATGGTTTTAGAACTTTACATTATCTACGCAATGACCAGTTAAACTTGCCGGTAGGGAATCATGAACCTTATGACTTTCAATAAAAATTTTTCCTGTGAACTTGGCCTTGATTATATGGCCTTGAATTTATTATGGGATATATCTCATTAATATCTACTACTATTGAATAGTACTTAGTTTCTGAATTCTTAAATCTAACAGTTTGTGATATATAATTGCCTCAAAATTTGTAAATTCTCTGTGTCTTTGACCGATGACATTGAAACTTAAAATGAATAAAACTCTATATTGTCCACAAATATCTAACGTAACCTAATTATATCTTAAAATCCAAAACTTCTGAGATACTGAGCTCATAAGAACTTTAAAAAAATGTATTATCTATGTTACCTTGATCATTGATTGGATGACCTTGACTTTTCAACTGTAACTTTCATTAATAATTGTATATTGATAATTTAGGAACGGGAAGTTCTTTGTATTAAAATTGAAATCGTCGCTCTTATTATAAAGGGAGGTTTGGAGTTCGCTGTCCTTCCCAGTTGATAAGAGTAAGGCAGATGCAACATTTTGTTTTAGTGGAGCATAGTATTTTGGACCAATTTAATAGGCCCACCGATTATATTCATGAGATCCAATATCAACAAAATAGGATGACGTCGTTTCTGCAAAAGGTGTAGACGAAATGATTTTCATATTTCTATATACAGTCAAAGCTGCTCTAAGGGACCGACCAAGGAAAGATGTAAATACGAAAATTTATGGCAGGTGATCTCTCAATTCAGGTGATTTGAAAACCCCTTTTGGGAAGCATACATTAAGGTCACATAAAACACAGATGATCTTTTAATACACAGGGTTGTGATGGCAGGTTAAATTGTACGAATTTTGGCATGATATTTGATCCAATCGGCAAATAAAAGAGTTGGCGTTGACATGCTTGTGTTTTTTTTTCTAAATGTATACATAATTCATCGAACTAAATGTGAAAGTAACGAAATTTAATCGAACGATCTGAATTATGACAACTGCTAAGTAGGCCGATCCAAAAAAGACTTCCGTGTACTATCAATTTTTATATTAATATATTTTTCTTTTTAAACAATAGAAACTGAACTGGAAGAGCAAACAGATACGAATATGAACTCAAAAACATTTCAATTTAAACACAACGTAAATGAATTACAAGGTATGTGGCAAGAAAGGGTACTTTTCTGTGACTGACGTCTTATTTGTAGCTAAACGTTTCAAAATCATTCAAACAAACAATTGAAAGCGAGTGATTGGCAAACAAATTCCCATGAACAGGTTATATATATATTTTTGTTTGTTTTTTTTGGGCTTCGTTTTTATATCGGAAAATAGCAAAATTTTGAATTATCAACGTTTCCTGCTTTAGGTATGCACAAGTTGAAATTATCTCTGATTCTAGAATCCAGTAATTTCTCCCAATATTATAGCAGGGATAATCTATTTCTTGAAATCAGTTTCTACAGTTTTCAGTTTTCATGAAGAAACTACACATTGTCTTTGCCAGTTAATAATTGTTTCATTATATTCATAACCTTCAACATTGCTAATTGTCAAAGTCAGAAAGTATTCTCTTCAGTATCCATACTTATTGTTTGTTTTTTTATTCATTCACAGATCGACATTCAAAACTGCAGAATGACTATAAGAGTTTGGAAAATGTTAATCAAGAAATGAAAAGTGAAATTCGTGAGTATATTTCATTTATTGGCGGGTTGATGTGAGTCATCTACACAAGGTAATGACTAAGTGAGGAGACTTTATTATACTTTCCAAAAATATCGTTGCCATCCCTGTATTTTAGAACTCTACCGGAATTAACGCAACTTCCGGAAATAGAATGGCATAGACGTTGGTGAAATTTAACGGTGTAAGACGTCATTTTTGCGTGACGTCATTATAAAAATTGTCAATTTGTGAACTGCTTTGCTCCCGGAAATGATTTTTTTAAGAAAAAAAGGAGATGGTAATACTTTTAGTATAAAACAGATATGTTATTAATCAAGCATTTAAGAATATTCCACGATGACGTTTTCTTTTTATTGAAAACAGGGTGTTTTGTGACGAAGTATTCTTATATCGAGATACATGTATCTACGTTTGCCAATCGTTTTTCTTTAGAAATAAAGCTGAACTAGTTCTTCTTATTTCTCCTTTAGTTTTGATTGGGGTACAATTGTTAAGAGTTGAAAGTTTTTGGGGCGTCATGTTCTTTAATAAATAGACGTATCTAGGTTTAATGTACCGGTACTCTAACATATCTTTATAATTATCTAGGATCCGCATAAATTATTGCATGTCCCTTTGTAAGTGTTGTCGGGTAAATGTGGAGGTTGATCTTCTCTCTCATTTTGTTTAACGTCCCACTCAAGAATATTTCTCTCTTATGGAGACGTCACCGTGTGCTGGTGCACCGCGAAAAGTTTTGCTTATGCTCGGCACTTATGACCGTAGAGCAGGGAGAGTTCTTTAACGTGTCAACACCTACTGTGACATGGGACCTCGGTTGAAACTGTCTCATCTGAAAGACAGGGGCGGCCAACCGCTAGTGGCGCTACGCTGATTCGAACCCCGGACCCTACAATTCGAAGTCGAACACGCTAACCACTTGGCCAAGGAGGCCCCAATGTGGGAGTTGATAAGCGCATTGTTATTACCGAATTCCTTTGTTAGACAGCCTGTGTAATTTGCATTACACAGTGCATCTGCTGGTATAACAGCATACTGATCATGTAGGTGATCGAAACAGGTATTTTCACATCTACTATCTGGAGATTGTATTGCATGAGTACTGATTTGTAAACGAATAGGGAATGTGTGAATGTGTAATCAAGAGGTTTTACTATGTCTTTGTCAATATGGAGATCCCGCAACACAAAAATGATCTCGAAATATTTGGTTGCAATTTCCTTAAAAATAATAGGAACTGATTTATCTGTAAAATACGGAAGATTATTAGATTGCGATGGTGCTTATCTGATGAATTTAACTTCAACGAGATTCTGTCAATTTATCATGTAGGTGATCGAAACAGGTATTTTCACATCTACTATCTGGAGATTGTATTGCATGAGTACTGATTTGTAAACGAATAGGGAATGTGTGAATGTGTAATCAAGAGGTTTTACTATGTCTTTGTCAATATGGAGATCCCGCAACACAAAAATGATCTCGAAATATTTGGTTGCAATTTCCTTAAAAATAATAGGAACTGATTTATCTGTAAAATACGGAAGATTATTAGATTGCGATGGTGCTTATCTGATGAATTTAACTTCAACGAGATTCTGTCAATTTTTCAGAAAGATACCAACTACAACGTGAAAAAGACCTAGTCCGTATGGCTGAACTGCAGAACTCGGAGAAAGAAAAGTTACAACGTCTGGATGAACATGAAAGTAATTCGATCAGCTTTAATTAAATTCCATCCTTTTTTGTACATAATTTACAATTAGTTTTCAAAGTTCATGAATTTGTCTCTGATATATATATTATTTTCAACCGTGAAATGTTTGGATCATTGTAGTAACCTTGTTACATTTAATATCGCACCACTTCCATTTTACCGCCGGCATAATGCAATGACCGGTATGGTAATTTCGTTACATTCATCTTTGTACCGCTTTCAAGAGTATTAGATGATACTCGAACAAAAACATTGTATGTTAAACTTCGTTTATTTTACAACGATTAGCAATCAAGTTTTGTCAACTTATATTACTGTCCTTCGTTGGTCCTGATGTCGGCGTGTATGGTTCTTGCTGATGGCGGTAGCCGGAGTATTGAAAAAAGCCCGGCTATCCGAGTTGTCGACCACCATGCCACCTCACATACTCCCCTGTCAGATCCAATTATCCAATGTGGTTGTAGCGTACAACCAATACATATGTATACTTCTTTGAAAGATGCGGTATCCTTGTAATATAAAATGAAACCTTGCTCTCCAGAATATTGAATTGTATTCTGAATAAGTGTAAAGCCTTGCAACCATGATAATTTTGTGGTAAAATTTGGTAGCCTCGATATTTACGGTGTAGAAATAGAAAGTTAAAGACACCAAGTAGGCACTCGAAATACAAAAGTATACATACAATTGAGAGTTTAGATGCTACGGAAGGGTCTGCAACTCCTGTCCCAACTAAATTTAGTCCATATTCTTTAGGGAGACTTCTCTTTTTATAGATAATAATTTATTTCTGCCCTCATTAATAGATGTAATAAGTTCTTTTTTTTAATATATTTTGCAAATAGATTAAAAGTAACATTACATTTTCTTTTTTGGCAACTACGGTTTCCACTATTTAGACTTTGTTAAAAAAAAGTCCTCGATATTTTAAATGGGGAATTAATATGAATTTGGATTTTAAATATTCGCAAACGTTTCTGTTGAAACAAAAAGGAAATGCTGTCGAAGATCAATTTATTAATTTATTCTTAATTACCTGAAAACAGGTGTAAGAACTGTCACACAAATTTTCATAGCAGAAATTCTCCTTCCCTAACTCCCATTCAGACAAAGCAATGAAGAATATCGACGAATGATCTTGAATACGCTTATGTGAGGGGCCGCCGTGGCCGAGTGGTTAGCATGTTCGACCTCGAATTGGAAGGTCCGGAGTTCGAATCCGTGCAGCACCACGCTGCGGTTGGCCGTCTCTGTCTTTCGGATGAGGCAATAAAAATCGAGGTCCTATCTCACGGCTGGTGTTGGCGCGTTACTGCTTAACGGCCATAAGTGCCGAGCATAGACAAAATTTGTCGCCCTTCAATGACACACGGTGACGTCTCCATATCAATGAAATATTCTTGAGTGGGACGGTAAACAACAATACAACAACAACAACGTTTATGCGACGATCCATGGGTTTTAGCGAACTATCAATATCGCATTATGTAAAGACATGATCAAACCAAGGATTCATTAATCAATTAAAATGGCACATGGAACTCTCTGAAGAGATTTTTTTCGGCAATATCCGCAATAGATACGGTATATTTTATTACATGGATCACAAATGACTGTTTAATATCTGTTTTTAAACTGGAAGATAGAGGTGTCGAGGAGGCAGAGGGCCCCTTGAAGGAGGTGGACATAACAAGTCTAAATGACCCACCCTTTGTGTTCATGGCCGTATTCTGAACACCTCTGAGAGTTTCATTTCACAAATGGCAACTTCATCTAAAAATAGTAGAGGATCTGCATGGGATTCAAAGGCCAGAACATGTGACGGCTCTTAACCAAACCCTGACCGTGTTTCATCTTCGAAGTATAGTCATAATAAAATGTGTGTTTTTTAAAACTGCAAAGCTGGTAAAAGTATCGTATTTAAGCTTGTATTAACCTGTCGCGACAGTGATTAGCACGCTTAACCTTTATACATAAATTCTGCTTAGAATTGTCAAAATAAGATGAGTAATTAGTGACGTAAAAGAGCGTACGTTCTCAATTTCTGCAAGGCGTGTTGCTTAGGAATAAATCATATTTACTTAAATTATACTAGACAATAAACTAAATCGGAATTCGTTGACTTTAGCTGCTCCATGCACTAATATTTAAAAAATGAAATGTCACGCACGCTGAGCACTCCATGTTTCTTATCAATGAGGCGTTTGTAATTCTACAATAAAGGAAAGTTATATATATATATATATATATATATATATATTTATGTGTGTGTGTGTGTGTGTGTGTGTGTGTGTGCGTGTGTATCGAAACTGTCTTATGTGACTTTCCAATGGACTAATTAATGTTGGAAACAAAAGACAGGGCGTCACTTAATACAGACCAGTTATATAGCAAGTGGGCGGCCGACTTGAGTGTTGTCACATAAGACAGAGGGTCACTTAATACGGGAAGTCACTTAGACAGTCTCGACTTTCTATGTAAAATGTATAATAATTTAACAACAATGCTGATATTTTTCTTTTTATGCTAGACAAAAACCGAGGTCTCCAAAAAGAGCTTCAGGAGGCAAGGAATGTTTTTACGAAATCAGAGATGAAGCGTGGTAAGTACTTTGGAACTGTTGTTTAGGTTGTGGCGTGTTTTATACAGCTCTAAAAGCTTTTAATTTGTAAGGTTTATTTCTGATGCATGTAATGGATCTGAGCGAATTTTATTGTATTTTATTTTGCTGTTTAATTAGACATTTGCATGGAATTTTCTTCCTTCGAAACGGCCTATCTATCTCAAATCAATGTGATATATAATTATTATTTGATGCATGTATATCTTTGCAGCGAAAAATAAAAGTGATTTTCAAACAAAGTTAGAAGAATGTGAAAGACAACTTAAACACTGGAGAGAAAAAGCTAATGCTCTGGAAGGTATAATATACAGTGGAAACTCAACTAAAGACAATCTCACTTAGGAGACCACTTCACAAATCAGACCATCAAAACATCATAGCTCAGTCTGTTAATCACTTTACGGCCATCTTAACCTCACTTAGGAGACAAAATCACTAGTTAGACCAGTTCCGGTCAGTCACTTGGATGGTCTTATTAGCGAGGTTCCACTGTAGATTTTTAAATAGTTTAAACACAGGAGATGACACCATTATAAAGAAAGCAAAATAGAAACATAAATGTTCTTCTCTGAACGCGCTGTCCATAAAAATCAAAATACTTGAACAAAAAATTGTATTTATTTGGTGATGGAAAAAAGTAGAAAAAAAAACTTCCAATGAATAAACTAACTATTTTTCAAAAATATGCGATGGCTTCATATTTTGGAAGCGAGATAATCAATATGTAGGCAATCCATAAATATTAGAAGGATACGCACTTACTAAGACAAGATAAATACATACATTCAGCCTGGCCTCGTTTGTCTGGATACCATTAACCCAATGCTTCACCTTCATAACGTAATTTGCAAGAGACAGAATTTATTTTTTATTTGTAATCAAATTTGATATAAATTGTGTGCTTCAGTTATTTTGGGCTCTTTGTTTACCAAGGCACTTTGCCTAAGAAACATGTACTAATTAATGAGTCTCCACTGCACTGACAGTGAAAAGGTATTCAACGTTACCTAAAATAACATATCCCACATAAGTTACGAAGCCTGGTCAAAACCGGCAAGATAATTTAACAGTTACAATCGAACAATAAACTTAACCTTCATTGAGTGAAACATCGTTATAGCGAACACGGTCATTACAGTGACAGTAAAATATGGCAAATTTTAAGTAAAGGAACTGTGATATCCAATATTCTTATGAAAATAAGTTTCCAGGATGCAAATTTTAAATGTGTATAAAATATTCATTTGCTCTTATGCTCAAACTTGTCCTGGCCTTCCGGATCATCTGGGGCCTCCGTGGCTGAGTGGTTAGCGTGTTCGACTATGAATCGGAAGCTCCGGGTTCTAGCCGCGTAGCGCCACTCCGCGGTTTGCTGTCCCTGTCCTTCGGATGAGACAGTAAAAACCGAGGTCCCGTGTCACAGTAGGTGTTGGCACGTTAAAGAACGCTCCCTGATCTACAGCCAGCAGTGCCGAGCATAGGCAAAATTTGTAGCCCTTCACCGGTGAGTGGGACGTTAAACAACAATACCATACCATACCATACCATACCGGATCATCTATAGTCCATTGCCATGTGTATTTTATGAAATCATTATTACTGCACATGAATACGAATATTTGCAGTTTCGAAAATAATTATTGATAATGCTTTTCATCAAGCAAAATTCCAGGAAGATGTTGTTAAGTGACTTTCTCATTAACGTGTTATTTTTGTTAATTTCGAAATATGAAATAAGGACACAACAACCTTATGAAGGGATTGCTATTCCGAAGAAGTGACGGATTCTTAGTGACTGTTCAGTAAAAAAAAATGCTAGAAAAATTTTCAATATGTATGTAATATATCTCTGCATTTTCTGTAGATAACGTATCAAAATACAAATCCAACCAAGATCAGCTCGAGGCTCGAATCGCTCAACAATACGAGAGACAAAAACAGTGTGAAGGTATGTAATGCTGATATTTCTATCTACTAAATCGTCAGAAAATATAACCGTCCATGAAATATTTCAGGGAGACGTAAACTTGTCGTTTTGAAAACAAATCAACTAATGTTGTATACAGTGGGGCCTTAAGTATCCGGATGCTACACCTTCCAGACAAAATTACCTGGAATCGAATCAGAATCTATAATTTGTACTGTTAGAGCAATTGTTTCAGTAATCTGGATGCTTCATTTATCCAGACAATTTGCTTAGGAACAAAAGCGTCCGCAGAATCGAGGCTCCACTTATAATGAAATACATCTACTGTATCGATCTTTTTTTTTGCATTGGTATAAAAATTTTAAGTAGTACGGTGCAATATGGAATCTAAAAGTAAAGATGGAGAAATCCTAGTTATACATTTCAACTGCGTTTCCTTTATATAAGGATTATGTAAGTTTTTTTCACTGTACAATAACGTGACACGATGTGCCTAATTTGAAAGTAAGATGGATGAATACACTTTTCATGGGAAACCATTTTCTTAAGGATTGTTTTTCATTATGGGCACAACATTGGTGTGTGCAGT
>JACSZP010015343.1:0-17290 GCA_016161895.1 Pinna nobilis | reverse complement strand
ATCCGTGGATATTTAACCTGTGCCATTCTACTTTGAGTAAAGAAAATGCCATTGTCCATCTTGCTTGTTTTACAGTCCGAGTAATACTGACTGAAGGGGTACACATTAATAGTAAAAAGTATTCAGGTGCTGAAAGGCACATGAAAAAAATGTTCATTTATTCTTTGATGGGGCTCCCTAAAAAAAAACTTAAAGTGAATACTCACTATTACCTGTAGCAGTCCAATAAGTTAAACAATGGGGGTTCCCTAGAGGAAACATTGCATGACTGATCACCTGGAAAGTGTAATTCTGAGAACAATAGGGAAAATGTTTTAAGTAAGATATAAGCTTCAAACTTTCTATTATTTGAAAATATTGGACAGTCTTCAGCGCTACGCGCCTCAGACAGTCCAATATTTTCACATAATAGACAGTTTTCAGCTTATATCCAATACACATATTTAGGCCTACATGTATTTTATACTTGTCCTGTCCAGTTCGGATGGGAATAAGACAAATGCATAGAATGCATGCTTGACCCCAGTTACATTGCAACCAAACGCAAGTCTTACCCCACCAGAATTAATGGAAATGATAACACATGGTTGTATTATTGATAACCCTGTTGGATTGTGTGGGTGCTATTTAGCTCACTTACCACATACAATCCTTAGTGGATGCCACGGAAAGACACACTGCCAGGATGTGTACACTCGACGAGTTGCCGGCTGTGACAATGTTGTTGAATAGGAATTGTTTGAGCAGTGAGTGCAATATAAATATTCAAAATGGCAGGCCTAACTTGCCTACATTGGAACAAATATTTATATCTCTACTGAAATGGTTAAGTCTGAATCTTTAACCCATAAAACATGTGTATAGACAATAAAATTATTTTGATATCATGAGTTGTAACTAAGATATTGATGGAAACGCGATTTTTAGTATTGGCGGCCTTAATATGCCTACTCATCACAAAATATTGGTGTGATCTCTATAAAAATTTGACACGATTCTTTACGCCTTAAAATATTCGGATATAAATTAAAAATATCTTGGTACCATGCACAGTTACTGGGATATTGGCAAAAGCAAGATTTTCGGTTATGGTGGTATTAATATGCATATTGTGTGGATTGTCCAAGTATGTAAGAGATGTATCGTTTGAAGATTCTTAAAGAGCACATCTCAGAGGTACAGAAACAACAACAACAACAAAACCAAAAAACCGAAAACATAACAAATTAAAATTACGGACCATATTGCAAGGTTATCCAAATGTTGGGGATTTGGCAACCGAATTAGTTTTCGCAGAGTGTAGGGCGAGCAAATAGCTAGTGAAAGTCAGAGAAAGGATAAAATAAATAAAATTGTAGTCTCATGCGTGGATAGTGGAATGCATATGCTTAAAAATAGCTGATTATGCCAAAAATCGCAGAACACGCACGATCACCAAACACGTATGGCCTGTTGTGACTTTAGCTTAAGCCTATCGCGAGAATCATCGCACTTGCCGTAACTATTTTCCATCGCGTTAATTGATGCGGTTTGAATGATAAGGTTTAAGCTTACTTTTTGTTAATTAACACTGAAATTAATACTGTTCATATTCTCCAGTCCTTGATTGGTCTTTACTGTTAAATTCCTTGTTATTTGTTCGTTTGTTTATGTTTTTTTTTGGGGGGGGGTTGTGTTGTGTTATAGTTAATGCAACTGATAATGAATAATGATTGGGAGGGGTAAAAGCAAAGGAAGTGTACTCCAGTTAATAATTGTATCTTTGATATGTTGTGCAACTCAAGAATCGTTCACCTATATGGAGACGTCAGTCACTGTATGCTGGTGGAGAGCTATACATTTGGCCTTTGCTGGTTATTTGTGGACATTAAGGAATAAGTCTTCTCCTACGTGCCGACGGAAGCTTCGTTTTACTCTCTCACCCGAATGACAAGAAAAGTCAGCTGCCTTCACCGAGTGGATCGAACACACACGAAAAGGACAAGTACACTTTATCTATCATTTACGTTATAGGAAGTTCAGGCCATAATTCCTGGCTTTTGTTTTCAAGATGGAACAGCAGAAGTTTTTCCTGAGTCAACAATGCTTTACTGTGCTGGGTTTTGCCAAAACTATAAAAGAAAAGAGCGTTTTTCAAGTTTTTCCGGAAGCTAGAAAGGCCCACAACATTGTTTGTTCTGACGAACATGGCGGTGATCTTAACAGATGGATAGTTCAAATGAACAACCCCTCTAGTAAGTGCAAAGTATAACTAAAGTCTACTACATGTGACCCTCTTAGGTAATTGTCACCATACATGCATTTCGGGCTTAAGTCTTAATGGATTTTAAAGAACTTACAATGTACTTGATGGTTAGTTGGCTAATGTATTGTTGTAAACGTCTCACTCAGGAAACTTTCAATTAAGAGGTTGTTTGATATGAAAATTGTTGGGAATACTGTTGGCACATCGCTATCGCGGATGCGTTTCGTTATTGAAGCGTATTTGGAAAGTACAAAATATTTCTGCTAGATGGATGCCATATACATGTATATTGACAGATGACCAAAACGGATACGAGAATAAACTCCTAGGCAATTGCTCAAAATATTTCCAAAATTCAATTAGAGACAATTTGCAAACATTGTCAGTACTGATGACGAAACATGGGTTCACTATTTCGAACCAGTAAGAAAAAAAGGAAACAGAATATGACAAACTAAACACAGTAGGAGGTCTGCCGTTGCCAAAAAACCACAAGCACAAAGAAGGGTCTTTGGGGTAGCTGGTTGATATAAAAACTCCGATGTACGAGTTCAGGTGTTGAAACTTTGAACATGAAAGATCAAGGCCCCAAATCATTACAAAATTTTAGCTCAAACTCAACTGTTTTCTTCAATTTTGAACTAATAACAAAAAAATTGCATTTAATTTTTTAATGCAGTTTAGCATGTGAATTGATATCATATACATGTGGTTCTAATAATAATAGAAAATTGTATAAATCAGCAATCAGCAGCCAGATTTATTGAAAAAAGACATTGAGTATGATACTCAACATTTCATGACGTGCTACCTACCTAATGTGTGACCTAATGCAATTGTTTCCCAAAGTGGTTTTCCAATACAGATTACCTGAACTGAGAGAATACCTGTCATATGTCACCATTTCCCCCAACTTTCTAAAAGGACAATCCTTTATAATAGCTAAATATTGCATGCGCATTAGAGAGTGGCAAGGGATCAGATGCCACTCGTGACCTCATGGATATAGACTTTTCCCTCTCTTTGTTGTTTCAGGTGCTTTCCATTGGATACATATGAAGGAATACAGAGCTCTTGATACAAACCTTACAATACAGGTGGCTAACTATGAAGAAATTCCAGATGGTTGGGTCCAGGTTTTGTATCTATTCCTACAATGTTATTTTGATTCAGAAAATACCTCGGATTCACATTGTTTGGTATTGCCTTGGCCTTGTAGTAAGCGTGTTAGACTTCTGGTCTGGGCACAATATAACTAAGGAATTTACTTACTAGTACGTCTGGGAACGTTGTAAACTTCAGCTTGGTAGCCAATTATAATTTAGTCTCAGTTGGAGTCGAGATAATTTTCAGACAAGTAAATTCTGAAGTTTTATGGCGAATAGTCCTGATCTAAAGTCTGGGACTCGAGATCAGAAATGTGTGTACAGGTATTGGCATCCACTCATTTCATCTTATCTAAACATGTCTACTTTTGAACGGCCACAAAATATACAAGAGAAGTTAAACTACCTAGTTGTTTATTTAACAAAAGGGCATTGTCAATTAGTGTTAATAGCCCAGAGTATACGTACAAAGAAAATCTTGACAACCCTGCCCACATTTAGCACTAGCATTTTGATTGGCAGAGTAGACATTAGTTGTCCATCAGTCACCTAGCAACCAATTTCATGCAGTATAAATTAAATCATCTTTACTGAGTACATGTATCAGTCTGAAACACCCGATGTTGCAGCACACGCTGGTTTCCCAGGTCATACATTCGTCAGTTGAAATGGGTAAAGTACGCAGATGCCTGGAGCGCTGCTATTTTTAATCACAAGCTCAAATACAATGCCTAGGGACTGTATTACATGTAGAATAAAAATACTTTTGCATAGCTTTATATCATAAATATTCTCTTTACTTTTCTCCAGGAATTTACCAGCCCTCCTGCCAGACCACCATGTGAACAAGCCAATCCAATGAACCCATTTCCCGGTACTCCGTTGAGTAATCAATATCATATGCCACCAGTGTCTGCACAACTGCCAGAAGGTGACTTAAAACCACCATTACCACCTTGGATCCCATCACCATCTTATGAGAGCCATATGTATGATAACACACCTAGTGCTTCCCCGCCAGCTGATCAGGGGGTCTCTAAAAAAGCACCTGCTCCGAGTAAGATAAAGGACAAGATGACTCCTGAGGTTCGGTATACACAAGAGGAAGACAAAGAAGAGGATGCTAAAGAAAAGAAAAAGGAGGAGGAGGCGGAAGAGGAGAAGGAGACAGGTCAGTTCTCCTTGTCACTTCGTTGTACTGAAGAGCTATCACAACTGTCCAAAATGATGTAAAATATCGTAACAACATGTTTTACATCAATAGAAATAAGAACATCAAATCTTCAACTATAAAAGAGCAGGTCAATTGCTGAAAAGCTATACCTTTGTGTCTTTTCTTCTTCTTGACAGTAAAAACAGAGGTATCATGTGCCAGTAGGTGCTGTCATTTTAAAGAACAGCTATAGGTGTCAAGCATAAGTCAAACTTGTCACCCTTCGCTGACATCTAAACACAAGTGAAAGACTCTTAAGTGGAATGTAATCAACCAGCCTTTATTTATTTATTTAGAATCTGATGAGGAACCAGAGGATGTTAATCCAAGGATGATGAAGGTCAGTGGCCTGCCACAGAACAACGCAGGACGGCATAGAGAACTTCTTCGAGAATTGGAGGAGGAGTGGAGGGGGACCTGTGGAGGAAGCCACGTATGATCCTGACACTCAGACAGCCATTGTGACCTTTGAACAGAGTCTGACGGTGAGAAAGAACAACTACAGTATAATCTATTTTAGCGACCCTGTGTACCTAAAGACAAGCTGGTCACAAGGACAGCTTCTACTGTCCCCGATGAACAATTTGTATATATACTTGTATATGAGGATCACCCCCCAGTAAAGATTGGTTTTCCTTGTCCCTTAAGATGCAATTTTTTTAAAAAAATGTCAGTGTATCAGTGTCAGTGGAAAATAGCCTCTTTTGGGATGTAGGTTCCAGTTTGTTCACGAGAAGGACATGGTGTCATTTTTGGCCCTGCCTTTGGATTAAACATTTCCCAGTAAACTAATTGCAACCAAATTTGCCATGGATCAACATTCGGTGATGCAGACTGATGATTGTTAAAACCATCGCACTGGGTTCAAAAATGGCTCCGTCCTGGGGCCAAAAAGATTCATATTTAGCAACTTTAAAAAAATCTTCTTCTCTGAAAGTACATGTACTAGGCCAAATACGCTGATTTCTTGAATGTAGCATCCTTTCGGGATGTTGTTGTTGTTGTATTGTCGTTTAACGTCCAACTGAAGAATATTTCACTCATATGGAGACGTCACCGTGTGCCGGTGAAGGGCTACAAATTTTGCCTATGCTCGACACTGCTGGCTGTAGAGCAGAGAGGGTTCTTTAACGTGCCAACACCTACTGTTTTTACTGTCTCATCCGAAAGACAGAGACGGCCAACCGCGGAGTGGCGCTACGCGGGTTCGAACCCCGGACCCTTCGATTCGAAGTCTAACACGCTGACCACTCGGCCACGGAGGCCCCTTTTGGGATGTAGATTCAGGATCGTTGAAGAAAAGGCCTTGCCTTTATACTATTTTTGGCCTTGCCATGGGGTTAAATATTTCCCATTGGGCTACTATAAGATTTCACGTTTTAGGCCTCTTCTCAAGAACTAATGGACCAATTAACAAATTCATTACTTAGGTGACTGTTAAGGCCCCTTGGGCTTCTCGTTTTCTTTTTAAACTATAAACCATATATAATGTTTGCACGTTCAATGTATTGATACGCAGTGTGACCAGAATTGATATTCTTGGAATGGACATAAAATGATAATTCGAGTTACTGGTTTTTTAGAGAGCTGGTTGTGTATTATGGGTGGCATAGAGAAAATGTGAGCTTTCTCCTTTAGGCCTATTGTGTTGCTGTAAAGAAGCCTAGCTATTGCATTGGTAATTTCAATTGAGTGTTATTTCCTTAGCAGAGAGATTACTTACTTTTTCCACAATGGTTGACAGAGTTTTACAAAGGCTTCCTCTACTTTTTAACAAGAAACAAATTCAAGTAGAAGTATACAGACAAGAAAGAGTAGATGAGGAGAAAAATGACGGAAATGAGTCGGATGCAGAAGCAGGGAGTCATGTGATTGAAGTACGCGGATTCAAAGACTCCACCTCAGACGATGCTCTCGAGATGTACTTTGAGAATACGAAAAGATCAGGTGGAAATGATGTCTTAAAAATGTCTCGGGAGAGAGATGAGGGAGTTGCGTACCTTACTTTTTAAAGTGATGAAGGTATGTTCAATTTGAAGAAAACATTTACAGGAATAATATAAATGTGCAGTAAAAAGAAAAATATTTGCTTTTAGGTTAATTGATTTGACAGGCCAAAACAAATTGTTACTCATATTTTCATTTTTTTTATTTAAGCAGAGGGGAAGGGGTTCAGGAAATATTTTCCCTGTCCCCTCCTCTTTTCTCTACGTCTCCCTGTTTTCCTTCAAGACAACTCCGAACTTTTGGTATTCAACAACGAAGATAAGTGAAAATATGTTTCACTACATGTTCATATACTTAAGGATACCATGTTCCATTGCTAGCCTGTATCTAACCCTGGTTTGGTTGGATGTATCATTGCATAAAATTTCAGTGAAGAAGCTTTCACTTACTTGGAGATGTTGCCAATGTCAGTGAAGTGTGGCAAATTTGGCCTATGCTCTGTACTTTAAGCCACTGAGCAGTAGTGAAGGTTCTTTAACATACCGATGCCTACTGTGACACAGGAGCTTGATTTTTCCCATCTCGTGGCACGTCATGGAGTCGAAGCTATGACCTCAGGATCAGAGGTTGGACAGGCTAACCAAGGAGGCTACTTTCCTCCTATTTTTTTTATATCTATTTCTATTTTTCTATTACGTCAAAATGACAATACATGTATATTGGAGAAAATATGTCGCATTTTGTAACAAAAGTTTAAAGTTTAAATATGGCAAAGATACGTCTGAAAAGAAGAAATTTGTTGGATTTCTATTTGGTGATTTTACTAAAACATAAAAAAATAAGTTACGAAAGTTTTCTTTTAAATAATCTAAATGAGGGATACATGTATATGTTTGACTCTTAACTACCAAGGTCTTATGTGAACTTCCATTTCTAGGACTTCCAATTCATTCAGGATAGATGGTCATTTCTTCAACCGTTAAATGGTGTTAACCCCATTGTCCCCTGATGCCATATTGAAGCTGGTCCTTTTCATTGATTGGAAGAGTTCATTTTGAAATTTCAGGGGTCAATGAGTTTATACAAGAATTGAATGAATGTTTATTTTCTTTGTTTGTTTGCTTTGCTTTATACAACACTAAATAATCTTTCAGTTGTATCTTGGTGACAAATTTTTATTCGCGGAGGAGAGAACCCAACAACAAATTCTGCCCTCCGCTAGAAAATTGACAAGATTGTCTCCCTTATACAGAGACAATTCCAGGCCCTCTGTAGCTAATCTTTCAACTATTTAGCTTCACACCTCTTGTAAGTACAGGTTCAAACCTAGCACGGACTTGGGTAGATTATTTGTGAAGGTTTGATAGTTTACTTGTGGAAACACTTTGTGACCAGGTTCTCCCCCCGCCACTACTAAAAAATGCAATATGGTCGCCATGGCCTCTGTTTGGCTGAGACATTTTGAACTTCTTCTCAAGAACCATTGAATGAATCAGGCCAAAATTTGGTACAGATGTTCTTCACAAGGTCCCACACAAGTGTTATTACTTTTCGGGGCCATACGAAATCCAAGATGGCCACTATGGCCTCTGATTGGCTGAGACATTTTGAACTTCGTTTATCAAGAATCACTGAATGGATCAGGCCCAAACTTGGTACAGATGTTCTACACAAGGTCACTTTGCGAATTACACTGTGTACACAGTCTTCATTCAGGTCATTTCGCAGTGAACCAGACAAAATATAGAATCAATGCTTACCTAAAACATAAAAATTAAGTAACGACAGTTTTCTTTTAACTAATCTAAATGAGAGGTACATGTATGACTCATTTCCACTTAACAATCAAGGTGTTACGTAAACTTCTATTTTAGGACTTACAATTCATTCAGCATTGATGGTCATATCTTATACATGTTAACGACCCATTGTCCCCTGATGCCACATTTAAGCCAGTCCTTTTTGTTCATTGGAAGATTTCATTTTGAAATTTCAGGGGTCAGTGCGTTAACACGAATACAAAGACAATTCCAGGGCCTCTGTAGCTAAACTTTCAACCATTGAACCTCACAGGGACTTGGGGAGATTATTTTTCAAGGTTTGCTAGTTTCCTTGTGGAAAAACTCTGTGACCAGGTTCTCCCCCCGCCACCATTAAAAATTGGCAGTCACTGTTCTACTGAAATATTGATAAGTGTGAAATAATAAAAAAAATCCAAACGAAAATGAGACAGTTCTGAATACGGAATCATCCTAAGATCTTACAAATCTATAGTTTTATCTTGTTTTATCAGTCGTGGAGAGGATTTTAAAGAAAAAAGCATAAAATTGATGGTGCTGACTTGACGGTGAAAAAATATGAACCACCTCTCCCACCAAAACCACGCCCTATGTATGAAAACAGAATTTTCATAAGCGGAATCAACCCAGAGACAACAAAAGACACCTTAGAAAATTTCCTTGAAGCGCATTCAGGTGATGTTGCTGTACTGGAGATTTTGTATGGGGAGCAAGAAGGAACAACCCTTGTCAGATTTGAGGAAAATCCAGGTAGATACATGCAATTATCCCGAATTTAATAGTTTTCAATAAAACAGCTGAGAGCCTGCAGTAATACCCTTCTTTTGAATTTTCATTCTTCTGTCATTCCCTCATATAAATCTCCTGTCTTCATTCAATTTCGAATTATTTTCTCAGCTACAATGGATATTTCAAATTAAATTTTGGCATAATAAGAACATAAAAGTCAAATTTCATATTTCAGGGGGTTGAATAATTGTTGACAGAGTTATGCCTCTTGGACGAAGAAAGTTAATAGAATTCTTTTTTTTTTTTTGACTTTGCTGCATTTCAGACTTCAGCAAACTGGAAAAAGCTTGTAAGAAAAAAGCTCTGGAAAACCGTTACCTTCGTTTGAGCCGAGTACCTAAATCTAACTGTATTTTGGTGGAGAGTGTAAAAAGGGAGACAACTCTTAACACTTTGGAATTTTACTTTGAGAATAAACGCCGGAGTGGGGGTGATGAGGTGACCGAGGTCAAGCCTCACGGTGATGGTGAACAAGGAATGTACCTGGTTTATTTTGAGGATCCTTCGGGTATGTTATAATTTTGTCCTAGATAGTTACACTAATTTTGTCAGAGATAAATAAAACATTTATATATTATTATTTTATGTCAATTTCCCAATGTTAAATACAATGCAACCTGCTTTAGCCGCCACCTGTTTTGAATGACCTGGTCATAAACGTAGTTTTTTGCAGACCCAAGTTGTATCTTTTGACTGAAATCACCCTGGACTAAAAAACAAACTGGTATCTAAATAATAGCAAAGATTTTTATTCCCCTGTCAACAAAGTTGTAGGTATGTATAGTGGTTTCACCTTGTCTGTCTGTCTGCCTGTCCATTCATTTCCACACCATAACTCAAGTACACATGGGTCTACAATGTTGATACTTCACACATGGGTTGCCTATGACTTAAGGAGGATCCCGATTGATTTTCGGGTCAGAAGGTCAAAGGTCAACGTTACACGACTCTGTTCCTGGAAAATGATTTCCGCACCATAACTCAAGCACCTGTGGATCTACAACATTGATACTTCACACATGGGTTTCCCACGACTCAAGGAGAATCCTTATTGATGTTGGGGTCGGAAGGTCAAAGGCCAATATCATATGACTTCGTTCCTTGAAGACGGTTTCCACACCATATCGCACCATAATTGCTGCCATGGGGGAATTAGTCCCGTTAGAGCAGTTCTAGTTTGATAATTAATTCATGTTTCTTATCGCTTATTATTCCTCTCTTTCTCTCTCTCTCTCTCTCTCTCTCTATCTCTCTCTCTCTCTGACACATCGCCACTGGTGTCGCATCATTTCATTTTATTATATTTTCAGTGTGTGATGCAGTGTGTAAGAGATCTCACACTGTCGACGGTCAAGCACTTAAGGTGCAGATTTATCATGAATGCCTTGGCCAAACGCTTAGACATGATTCAGGTCCAAAGTTCACTTTACCAGAGCCTGTCGTTAGCAAAGATTTGGACGTAGATAAAATCAAATTTCTTCTGAAATCAGGACCCAAAAAGGAAGAGATGGAAAAACAGATGTCTGAGCTCCATGCAGAAATTCGCTGGCCCGAGAAACCAACAGATTCTCTGAAATTTACTTGCACGATGACAAGGGAAACAGACAACTGGAGAAAACTTGTCAAATCTTGGAAAGGAGATGTGAAGAGTGGTTGCCATAGGTTCCTAACAATGCTCAGGAAAGAAAAATTTGAGAATCTGGATCAGGGATGGAATGATGTGATGAATGGTCTGCGCAATATTAAAGTTGCTGAACCTGAAAACGTGTCTGTAATTTACGACAAGAAGAATTTTCAAATCGTAATTGTTGGTTACAAAAATGCCGTACTTGATGTCAAACATAAGCTTGCCCAGATAATCAAGACAGTTGCAGACGACATGGACCGAAAAACAAAATGGTAAACAAGGAATTACGTACCTGGTTTATTTTGAGGATTCTATAGGTATGTTATAACATTGTCCTAGAAAAATTACAGTAAAACTGTAAGAGATAGATTAAGTGTTTATTAATATTGTTCTAAAGTCAATTTCCCAATTACAAATATAACGCAACCTGCTTTAGCCACTACCTGTTTATGAAGACAGTTTGACTTATTTGCTGACCCAAATGTTACCTTTTGACTAGAGTCACTTTGGACTCCGGATACTCTGGTAGCCAAACAAAATTGGGAAATATTTTCTATAGCAGATTCGCGTCTCTTCTAACTTCTGATTTATCTATCTCTCTTACATGATGCAAGTCCAAAGTTTATTTTAACAAAACCTTGCATTATCAAACATTTAGACATAGATGAAATAAAAGAATTATATATTAGGCCTTCGAAGGGTTAAAATAGGCCCTGTTAAACGGCCAAAATGAAACTGACATTTTGAGGAAAAATTGTTGTATGGATGATAGCATGAGTTTCGTACTTTACCAGAGGTGACTTTTTTGTACCTGTGTGCCAGAGATCCTAACCCCCAAATTATGTCAGCTGCAAGAAATGCAAATCGCTTATGCTCGACACTCATGTCGATAAAAGTAAAGAGGGTTCTTAACGTGGACCTCGGTTTTTGATGCCTCATCCGAAAGACAGGGATAAACCGTAACATGGCTAAGGCTCGAACCTTGGACCTTTAGATCAGAAGCAGTACAGGCTAACCATAAGCCAGGCCACGGCGGTCCAACATTTTAAAGTAAATTTTGGTATATAAATAAACAATGAGAATGTTAAAGTCATTTTCAAATTTGTGGTTGTTGAACAGTTGTTCTAATGACCTGTTATACTAATGATCTTATTCTCCTGATTTCAACAATTAACTGCAAAACAATCACTCATTATCCTTTCAGTGACTATAAAATGATTAACTGGATTGTAATACATTTTTATAATTACACACACACACACACACACACACACACACACACACACACACACACACAAATTGCACTTTAATACAATTTTGACTAAATTTTGATGTCTTATGTCTTACCGAATTGGCCTTACTTTTTGTTGTTGTATTGTTGTTTAACGTCCCACTCAAGAGTATTTCACTCATATGAAGACGTCACCGTGTGCCGGTGCAGGCGACAAAGTTTGCCTGTGTTTGACACTGCTGTCCGTAGATCAGGGAGGATTCTTTAACGTGCCAACATCTACTGTGACAGGGGACCTCGGCTTTAACTGTCTCATCCGAAAGGTATGGACGGCCAACCGCGAAATGGCGCTGCGGGAATCGAAACCCGGACCCTTCCATTCGAAGTCGAACACGCTAACTACTCGGCCACGGAGGCCCCATTTGGTCTTCCTACTAATGACTTTATTTTGACCTGATATACTAAAGACCTGATGTACCTAGAGTTGTGTTTTATCAATAAATACAAATATGAACCTTATTTATAGGCATAAGAAGCTGTTTTTTATGTAGGTGAATTCTTAAATCTAACTTATTATGACATAAGACGAATATCTAAAGCAGAAATATGCAACTTTGTCAAATTCATAACAACCGTACTTATCGTACTACAGACCTGATTTATTTTTTACATATTTCATATCAGAATTATCATAATTCCAGCCAAGGGTTAAACTCTATCAAATAGATGTCCAACCAGGACCTGAAAGACAATAGTCTTACCTGCATTCTTGTCGTCTTTGTATTCAATTTGCTTGATGGATATGAAAACTTAAGCATTGTCGAGACAATGTTACTTTTAATGGATTTTTATTCCTTGTTAAAATGTCATTTTCTGTATTGCGCATGTAAAAATGACATAAATTAATAGACTTTATAACCATTAAGTTATCGCTCTTTGGAAATTCTTGTACACATATGGTTAAAAAAGGAACAATTTAGTTTGGCAAGACTATTCAATATGTTCATGACATTCACAGTGACATGTAAATAAAACTATGATGTAACCAATGTTATAATTGTTACGAGCGAGAATATTTAATGAGATAGCATATACTAGACAATTTATCACAATTACATGCTGTAGTTCAAGTTGAAAGGACAAAAATATCAAATTGCCTAATTACCGGAGTTTGAATGCACAAAATTGTTAAGTTAGTCTGCTGGGACATTCTGCAGTCGATATTTGGAGTGACCAATAAAGTTCGGCAAGTTAGGCATGTTAGAAAACTCAGCCCCTCACACAACCTACAGCTATGGACTTGTGTGACCAAAATGATGTCAGCAACAATTAGATAAGTTCGGAGTTCTGCAGCCACAACATCGGAAAGTTAAGATACCTGGTGATGATGCATATTTTCAAAGTAAATTGCAAGCCGGTTTCAGGAAGATGAACTTTAAACTGTTGTAAAGCTTATGTCTTATCTAACTGTTGTTTAGCGAAAACACAACTTTGTCTTGCAACTGTTTACAAGGTATATGAGATGTTATTGCTTTTTTATGTGATTTGAGTCTGTGAGATTGTATTGCTTTTTTATGTATTCCGTATCTTTAAGATGGTATTTTTATATACACTGTATTTTTTAGGTAATGTTGCTTTTTATGTAAGTGTTTATATATTTCAATGCATAAGTATATATTTGAGACATTTTTGTATTATAGAACTGTTTCAATCAAATATATCTTCCTGTTTTCAAAATAGGATGTTTGTGCCATATACTTACATATGCACCTAGTGCTGCTATTGTTGTATATTTTCTAAAAATTACAATCAACATTTTATCAGAATGAAACAATTGCCACGGTGGCTTTGTGGCTGAAGCATTTGTCGCCTGTGCTGGTGCGTTGATTTGAATCAAAGACTTGTCAAGCCTAATTCATTAACATAGGTAGTACATGTTTCTTTACCGATAGCTCTCGGCATTTGAAGTAAAAATTGCAATTCTTTGGGAACTTGAAGTTTGATGCCTATGTGACAGTTTCATGACAACAAATACAAACAATGGGCTAAGATTTTGAGAATGTTCTTCATGCTTGGCGCGTCTACATTTGAGTGAACAACAACAATCATTATTCTAGGCTTTTCCTCACCTTTTGGTAAATGTGACCATTGTAGAATTTACAACATTATACAGTGGCACCTACTAATGGTGAACCCTGAAATACTGAAATCCTGCTTAATTCCTTTAATATTATTTTAATCTGGTTACTTTAAAAACCCTGTTTAATCGAAAGAAAAATCAATTACCCTTCGGATTCAATTTATCCAGGTTCCACTGTAGCTCTGAATTTTGATTTTTAGGTCACCTGAGCCAAAAACTCAAGGTGACCTATTGCGATCGTGTTTTGTATGTCGTCCTCGATTGTTAAATTATCTCATTTTTTTTTACTTCTTTTCAATAACTACCAGTTAGATTTCAACCAAACAATAACCTCATATGAAGCCGCTAAAAGTTTGCGAACAAATAATGGCCAGCTCTTTATGGACAAAAGGTGACAAAAGAGTAATGAAATTAGGTATATCTTTAAAGATCTTATGAAGTCATCAGATTTCTTTCGAGTTTAGAATGCGTCATGGTTTAGTCAAGATATATAATCATTTGATGACTAATTTTCAAATGGCCCTTCAATTTAGGCTAGATTAACACATTTTTAAGAAACTTTTGAATTTAACACCAAAATCTCCTCTCCGTTCTGTGGCCAAACTGACAATGCAACAATTCAAAACGTCAAAGTTTTTGAAAAAAAGAAGAAATTAACTTTTTAATACTTAGTGTTTTTAATCAAATTGAATTTAAACAGATTTTGTCAAAATGTGTGACATAGAAGGAATGTCCATGTCTTTACCGTTATTTTGAAAAGTTATATGTCGTTAAATAATAGAAACGACACTAGGTGGCAACATAATGCTAAGTATTGATTTGACTTTTTTTTCACATTAGGGCCAATTTTTAAATTTGTGATTTGTTTTTCGAAAGAAAATGAAAAAAATTAAATGTTTGTTAGGGGTACATTAGCATATTTCAACAATAACACGTATTTACCGTAGTCAAAATATTAGAGCGTAGACTCTCAATAAGGTCATCTTCGCTAGCCAAAGTTCCGATTCATTTCCCTTATCTCCAGGGAAACGAATCGGAACCTTGGCTCGCAAAGATGCAATAAGATTTGTTTCTTACTTAGCCTTTATTTAAGAAATGTAAGTGTATTTTGGACTGAAAATTATTTTTGTTTTGATTTGAATAAAGTACAGTACTTATATATAAAAATATCAATGAATGTGTTTCTTTTTTCATTTTAGCTACCATACCAAAGTCATTATAAAAAATAGAAGCTTCAATATGTTTCTTTTTTTGCGTTGAGTTGAATACAGATTCTATTGAGAGGTGAAACCCCATGAACTCGTTTGGAGCTGCTCATGTATATTGTATTGTATATTAATTTTATGGTATTTTTTAAGGTAGAAGTTTGATTGGGTGTCAGAGGTCATGGGATTTGTATTCTCAATTATGATTCGTTAGATGTACATGCAACACGGTATTGAAAGAAGCCAATCACAGATTGATTTATAATTATACTTACACACAAAGATAACATTTTTGCCATTTACCTTGATTTTCCGGTTGATTTTGTAAAGTGGTTTAACTTTCGTGCTTTTTAGTTTTCAAGACTTTCAGGAGAGCATATGGTTGCCACTCTGTCCATCTGTCTGTTTTTCCGTCTAGAGTCATATCTCCTAAACCCTTTCATGAATTTAAGTCGTACTTGCAATGATATATCATCCTCATGCCCCAGGCTTGTGACCGAGTTTGTCCGATGGTCAAAATTCAAGGTTCCTTCAAGTATTAGGGACACCGTGGCCTAGTGGCTAGCATGTTTGGCTTTGAATCATGAGGTACGGGGTTCAAACCCAAGCCAAGTCGCGGTTGGCTGAGCCCATCTTTCGGAAGAGACAGTTGAAACCGAGGTCCTGTGTCAGAGTAGTTGTTGGCACGTGAGAAAAACCCACCCTCCTTACGCTATGGCCAGAAGTGACGATCAACTGCAAAATTTGTGGCCTTCACCGGCACACGGTGGCATCTCCATAGAGGTAGAACATTCTTGCTGTTGTTGCGTTGTTGTTTAACGTCCCACTCAAGAATATTTCACTCATATGGAGACGTCACCGATTGCCGGTGAAGGGCGACAAATTTTGCCTGTGCTCGGCACTGCTGGCCGTAGAGCAGGGAGGGTTCTTTAATGTGCCAACACCTACTGTGACACGGGACCTCGGTTTTACTGTCTCATCCGAAAGACAGGGACGGCCAACCGCGGAGTGGCGCCTGCAGGAATCGAACCCCGGGCCCCTCGGCTCAAAGTCGAACACGCTAACCACTCGGCCACGGAGGCCCCAGAATTTCCTTGAGTGGGACATTAAACAACAATCCAACCAACGGACTTCTTGTTATTATTTCTTTGTCAATAAGTATGCATTCAACTGTTAATGATTGAAGCTATACAACTTGCGAGAAAATATTGGACAATATTAGTGTATTTATCCTGAACACGTTCCTAAAGATGAATGTCAGACAAGTTTAAAACTATCTTCAGAATTCACCTCAACTCCTTAAATTGATGCGTTATATTTTATAATGCTAACTTTATAGAATAAATAATTAAAATAACTGAAATTATTTTACTTATACATGTGAATGTACTGATAGATTTTTATCATTTCTGATAGGGAAGCAAATCAATATCAGCGAGAGCTATTTCCCTTTCTCTTATACTTCTTTTTAAACAAAATTCGGATCGCAGAGGGACATGTATGATATGACTTCCAATATATGTTTAGGTATATATTTTTATGGCTGCAATAAATGATCAACGTCAAGGGGGTTCCTTTTTTAACCTAACTGAATATTTTCGAAGTCAGAAATGGATTTTATGTTATTGTATACTGAGCAAAATTACAC
Source organism: Pinna nobilis (assembly GCA_016161895.1). Classification (NCBI taxonomy): domain Eukaryota; kingdom Metazoa; phylum Mollusca; class Bivalvia; order Pterioida; family Pinnidae; genus Pinna; species Pinna nobilis. Next base: position 340 of record JACSZP010015343.1, on the reverse strand, counting down.
CACCAATAAATTCACAATCAGGAGAAGGCAGTGTCAAACTCTCCGAGTTCTAAGACACACAAACACACACAAAAAATGTATTGAGGATAAATATTTGATCGAACACAATTGTGAAGGTTACATAGGAGATGTTCAAGGAAAACTTTTTGTATGCTAAAATAACCCGAGTTCACAATTTTGCCTTTTGGGTGGGATCGATGACGTTTCGTTCACGGTAATATACTGTTTTAGTATATGTTTCACAAACGCACTTATTCTTTTGGAGCATATGTACAACATTTATTAACACTAACACACACACACACACACTTATATATATATAAATATATACATGTATGTA
>JACSZP010015341.1:0-12910 GCA_016161895.1 Pinna nobilis | reverse complement strand
CCATTTATAATACTGACCGATTCAAAATGAGGCAGATAATCGTTCCATAAACCAGTCCCGTCATAGGTCGCTGGCTTTAATTGAGATTTGATAACCACTGGCCTGATAGACGTAGCTTTATCTACCGTCGAATTTCCCGTGATTTCAATTCTGGGCTGCCGTACAGCACCTGCTCTACCCATTCTCGCATCTCTAACATGCGAGCTATCATTTGTCACAGACCCATGTATTTCACCCACATGGTTTGCATCACTTACATTAGACAAATTCAAATTTACCCGTCTCAAGACTAACACCATGGGCACTCATCTTCGGGGTTGAATTCAAAATCAGGATAGTGTCATCTATCTCCCTACTCAGTCTTTCAATTTCCCCGTCTAAATAAGCCAAGTCTTTTTCTATAATCGACATGGTGAACCGAAATCCCGCCGCTGCCACCAATTTTTGTAGCGTGTTTGGGTCCGATTGATTTCGGATGTCGAGTTATAGACAAAAATAAAACGAAGTAAAAACCAAAACCAACGAAGTAACGAATATAACTGATAATTCTAACTACAAGCAATATATACAGATAAAAATTACAAACGCTATTTACAATGGGACGGGTCCTAGGGTATGTATCACAGGCACATATCTACTGGGATGTATCCCTGTCATGTATCTTAGCGGGATGTATACCCTATGGATGTATGCCATGTGATGTACCCCTAAGTTATATGGCTCTATCTACCAAGATGACAAGCTTAGACCTAGTAGACAAACGCCTATGGTAACTAGCCCTATACCACAAAATACCTATGCTCGCGTCCTAGATCCGCACCTTAGCCTCTGTCCGCTAAGTGCAATGTACAGAGACCCGAAGTCTCAGTACCCCAGCCTGTGTTCTATGCATACACGGCTGTATCTATACGAGTCTGTATCCACGCAGGTATACAGACCACGTATAGTTCCAATCACCTCACAACAGGCAAGCCCGCTCTGTTGCTGTGATATCCTAGGACCGTTTTCTCTAGTTACAATGAACGAAATTCACCAAGGGACTTTCTTTTGCGGGAGCTCTTTACTGCTGCAAAGCTGTAACACGACTGACCGCAGATTCTGAAATTCGCGTCCTTTTATACTCTTTGGTGTTCGTGTTGTCTCTGACATTTACCTATGTCTCATGCTCTCGGGACTTATGATTTCCCCTTACATCTAAGTTTGTGACGAAGTATAACGGTATTGGAATTTTTATGGATGTCTTACATTTCAATGACACAGGACTTCATGACATCTTTATAACAATGAATATTTTTAAAAATGTGTCTTTATCAGACAGGTTTCTCCCATGATAAGAAGCCCCGTAATATTTTCTTATTTAATTTGAGAATGGTCAGATATAACGGTATTGGAATTTTTATTGATGTCGTAAATTTCAATAATATAATACTTCATTATCTGTTTATAAGCGAATATTTTTAAAAATTAATACATGTTTGCAAATATTTTCTCATTTTATATGAGAGTGATCTGTTTAGGTAAGAACACAGAATCCACCAGTAGTATTCAAAATGAGCCCCCTTCCGTTAGGTGGTCGGCAAGCATAGTTCCTGACCACAATACTCCACTTTATGGGCATATATCCATATCTGAGATGGAAACCAATCATAGATTTGTATGTGGCAATCTTTTGTCGTATTGTTCTTAGAGTAATTTAATACCGAGCTTGTATTCGTTGTTTGAAATCATTTCTCATTTAATGTTCACAGAATACAGACTACGAACTTTGTCAAAGAATACTGATCAACTGCAATTTCAAGATCCAGGGTAAGTAAAAAAAACTAAATATTAATGGGTTTGTATCATTACATGACTTATTCACCTTTACATGCGTCACCTAGCATTAACTGACCCAAACAATTGTTTAAATGGCACAAAAATTTTGATATTTGGAAACATATCATTTCCTCCTCATTTTTTATCAATGAGTAATTGTCTTTTACTTTGATTGAATATCAACTTTCTAATATACAAATAACTTTTATTGCTTTTTAGTTTTCTTCAAATGGTGTTTTCTCCTTAATACAGTAAAGTTTCTTTCTCTCAATTTGATACATTCTCTCTAAAGAGGAACAGAGGGATCTCACTATCTATCAAATGTGTTAGATGTTATCTTAGTGTTAATACTTCTGTGGTATCGCCCTTTGGGGATAGAAGATGGACTAAATCAAGTCTATACTCCTATCTTGGTTAATTGATTTGTCGCAGAAAAGAACGCAATCTATCATTAATGGGTCAGAAGTACATAGTTGAATATCAGATGTGAATAAAATGAACAGCAAAGTAATCTGATTTTCAATTGTATGTAAATGCAAATGTAATGTACAGCTTGCTTACAAAATGAAATCTAGAGAGTTAAAAAATGAGGCAGTTTTGGATGAATTCTACTTACCGATTTTATAGGTCTGCCCAAATGGCCCACTCTGGCAGGAAATGTAGGTCAAAGAATTTAATCAAAACTACATCTTTACTCGTATTGTTCCTAACGCAAACAAAATGTCGATTCCATAAGCGCCCCGCCTCATCGTGAGGTGAGCAAAGCCGGATTTGTTTTGCTATTGAATAGATCAGGTTTTGTTTCATGGTGTGCAAAATAAATGATGATATTTGCACAGAAAATATATCCACCCCACTACGTCCTTAGTATTCATTTATTCGTCTTATTTTGGTTATCATTCCTAAGTGTTTGTCTAAAGCAAGCTTTCTCAATTTCTCGAGAAAAACTCTCAATAACTGGGTTCTGGAATTTTAACTGTCTGATCACCTGTGCACGTTTTACTACTGGTTTGAGAATTACATCATGTATGACTGCGCACGCATTAAGTCACGCTTTCAGAAAGCTTTTTGATCATTGCCATTTGATTCTGATACTATATTAAATACGTGTGATATCGTTTTGTAGCATGAAACATATTGGTGCAGACGTCCATAAGAGTTTTCCTGGATTCAATTTCATCATGAAAATCAACTATAGTCAATCCTCGCGGGCCTCTCTCCTGGCTTTGAATATGGTTTTTCACGCTTCTAAAGGTTTATTGAAACGTCATGTAGCAATATAATGGATTTCAACTTGTACAAACGTATATGCTATAGAGTATCCCTGGCCAAGACTAATATAGCGACTGTCGATCCACTTTACACCACTGCGTCTGATACTGCTAAATCTTTAAAACCAATGTACCTAATCAGTGACCTATAATATTTCTGTTAGACTTTAACTCCCCCTACAACCTTTTTGTGAGTGAAAACATGACAGCATCAACCAGGCCGATATTTCAGGGTAGAAAACCAATGCTGATAACGTTATCCTTTGTATACAGGGATCGTAATCCCAGTCCCTTCCCAACCACACCCCTTACAATAAAAAAAATTAAACTGAAGAAAAAAAAAAACACAAAAATATACACACACACTCACAAAATAACAAAGAGCTCTTTCAAATACAGGAAAACCTCCTTTTTGTGGAGGGTGGTTAAGGGGTGGGGGTTGATTTGGAATTTTTGAATCACACGGTGTGAAGAAATTGAAAATCTTGGCAAGGGAAACATACTATGCTGTGGTCGGTTTTTGATCATATTGGCATTAGCTTTGTATGCTAAGACATCTTGTTTTTTTTTCTTTTTTACTTTCAATGAAATGGCAACAATCCTACGGACACACCATGTCCAAAGGTACACTTCAAAAGGGATGGAAAACTTCACAGATTACCACTTTGTAACCTTTTGTAACCGTAAAACGTTAGCAAACTGGTCGTTATGATATAAAAAGAAGTGCATTTGGTTCCAATAGTGCAATTTGCTCGCGAGTTATTCGGGGTTATTTGATTTGCTTCCAAACAATTTTCAAGTTTGTCTTACGACGGACGACTTGTATGGATTATGTAACACATTTACGTCAGTGCGGGAATGTTAAATCCTGATGGTGTACTCCTAGCCGCACTTGATCCTTGTAGATAGCCTATTCATTACTGTTTCCTCCGACAGTTTTATTAGACACGGTTTAAAAGTTTTCCGTAACTCGGTTTTGCATTAACATTATGACTAATGCAGTCTTTAACTACCAATGCTCCTCAAAATGGAAAGAGTATTTCTATTTCCATTTCATTATTTATTTCATCCTACGAATTATGTGATTTGTTATTCCTTTTATTCAATTTCATATCTGTATATGATAGTGTTTATCAACTGTATCTTGCTTCAAAGGAAAATGATATAAATTATTCACTTCCTATGTGAGTTGATGTGTTAATTCGGTAGATATCATTTCCATTTCATATGAGTTAAATCCCTAATAATTTTACATAATTCTGTAATAAAAGAGACAGACCTGTTGGATTATACATATTTTTGTTATGTTATCACGACCAATATGATGTTACATTTTCATTGCAAATAAAACTATAATCAAAAATGAAAATTACGCCCGTTAATATAGAATATGATATAACAGATACCAATTAGTCTTTTGTTCATAAAAGAACATATAAATGTGGTAAAGACAGGTAAGTAAGAACTGTAGAAAAATCAAAAGTGGAGATAGGTGCCAAGGAATTGACCTGTCAAACCCGTACGGCTGTTCATAGTCAAGGTCAAATAAATTAAGGAATAACTCGTCATTTTCGTTAAGGACGATTCAACGATCACCGTTGGACATGCATTCCATAATTTAATTAGGTGTAATACTGTGAATGTATAAGTCCATCATACCGACCATGATTGTGACAGCTGATATCCTTACGAACACAACGCACTTATAAGTAGTTTATAACTTCAAAAAGAGATTACTCTAGTGCAGTCTTGTTAAGTACAATGTGTGTTGTTCCTTTGTCTGACTATTAATTTCAATTTACAAGTAACATCAGTATTGTCGCTAGCACAAGCGCACTATAGCATCAACGCAAATGGCAACATTTGCACATATTTCCTTTTAATACATGAACAAATCTTAGTTTGGCCATCTAGACAAATGATTTAAACGATGTACTGTCAAAATCAATTATAATTCCTTTGCATTATTTCTGTTTGCATTTTCAAAGTAACGCAAATGCATTTTACTCTCCTTTGATTATGAAATTAACAATGGTTTTCTTTTAGAGCAAATTAGTACAGAGAACAATATCTAAATGAAATCACAAACCTATTTTATTGGCACCACTCTCTTTTTAGGACCACCGGGACCCAAAGGAGGCAGAGGTAAGTTATATCTAACAATAACTGACATTTTTCCGTGTTTTTTAACGCCCAAAATTCCACCCGCTGTTATCTCATCAACATGTTACAGAATCAAGCGAGGATCTTCATTAAACAAATGCGGCACCGGTCAATGCAGATGTAGCTCTCCGTGGTCTACAATAACATTGTTGTGAATTACAAATGAAACGAATGTCATTTTTTTTGATTATTATTATCATTTTCTTTCTTGTTTTATCTGAGTACTCTGATATCGAATACCTTTACTCCGTAAATTAGTTGACTAAGTTTACGGTAAGTAGAATTCTACATAATAATGCATTTCCCTTAAGCAAGTAGCAACAGCTTTGATCATACAATTCAATTTCCAACAATTCACTCTAACGTTGTTATTATCACTTACATAGTATGCTTTATGCAAATTAGGGTATTATCATTCATATATATAGCTTATGTTCGTTTCCGTTCCCATGAATTTATTTGTAACGCCACATGTTCCAACAGTCTATTTCGGAATTGTGCAATGAATAAAGACTAGGGGCCAAAAGCGCGTATTTAATCTATTGGATACTCGTCTGGAAACGATTATGATGTCTCCCGATTTTATTGATGCTACTTCTATAGGTTGCTTAGAGGGAGAGATGTCTTGCCCTCTATCTGTCAATCCAGCTTACGGTTTGTCAACCTCTGACTTGTCTGTCTGTCTTACTACTATTATTCTTATGGAGTTGAGGCGGTTGTCTGGCAATTTCGTTTCGGATTTGAAATTTCGAAGTCCAAAATTGGCTAAAACTTATTAGAGAAGAATAACTATGGCAAGCAAAAAAAATTGTGGTATTTTTATCAAACTTGCCTAAGAATGATCGACCTTTCGTCAAATTGATCACTGAAGTTGACTTATATTTTCAAGCGAGTCCGGCCTTTCTAGAAATACGTTTGGATATCGTTAACTATACATTGATTAGGTGACATGTTCTCCAAATTAGATAACTTTTCCTTTGAGTCGAAAATATGGAAAAAAAACCTACTCAGGCAATTATTTTTCAGTTATGATGGTGTTAATAATGTATTGATAATTTCTTTTTCTGTCAGTGTTAAATATTTGTTACCCACCAGTTATCAGAACAATTTTTATCACATGTTCAAACTTTATCTAGCATGAACCTCATATAAATTATCCATAGTGACGTTTAGGCTACCCAGAAGAAATTCGAGTTAAAACATTTCAATAAATTTGATGTCAGAAAGATATCACTATGACAGTTTTTTTGACACGAAAGTATGTCCTTAATTATATTTTACAAAACTTGGAATCTATACTGATGTTCTACTTTATTTCTTAAAATCAATGATACCAGGAAATAACGGGCTACCAGGATCTAAGGGCGATAAAGGGGAGAGAGGATATACTGGAGTTGTGGGATCAACGGGAGCGCCCGGCCAGAAGGGAACGCGAGGTATATTCATTGTCTGGTGTTTGATTTATGTTTAAGATTTTCTCATATCTTTGCTAATTTAAGGATTAAAGAATATGTTTTCAATGTTATTGTTGATGAACAACATATCAAAGAATGATTTGAATCCGTTAATTCAATTCAGATTTTATAATAAACTCCACTATATCGGGATTACATCAAACAAATTCAAATGGCGTAAATACTGCCACTGGACAGATACTGGATTTATATGAGGGTTTGGTGCTTGATATGAACAATACCAGTCCTAGACACTGGACAGGACTCAAACGGGCTGGTAATATCTGTATTTCATCTGTGAAAAAGAAAATATTTTAACAGATGGTGATACTTTTATTAGAAAAAAGAGAGCAAATACTAAATTGCGATAAGGTTGTTCGTTTTGATTTTCTGTGTTTCTGGTAGCTATGAAAATACTTTGTTAATTAATCTGAAGTTCATTTATACTTATTTGTTGTCTCAATAATTTTTTCCAACAGGAGATCCTGGAATTCCTGGTCCTATTGGAATACGGGGACCAGAAGGAAGACAGGGGAACATCGGCAACCCAGGATCACCTGGTCGTCAAGGAAACAAGGGAAACAAAGGTAAGAATTAAAATAAAACAATACACAGTGTCTATTATACTGTCTTAACTATTTGCTTACTTTGGCCCTATGGTTTGATTGCCAAGATTTATAAGTAATCGATTTTAATTTCCCGGTAAAAAAATATTGAGTGGACAAAGAGTTCTCAACTATTGGCAAACGATATAAGATATAATTTCTGCTCACTCCTACCTTTGTTAGTATGCGTATTCAAAATGTATTATTAGGTAAGAACAGAACCCTGACTCATAAGATGTTGGTGGCAGTGGTAGGATTTTTGTAACAAGTTATAACAGAGATCTTTAAAGTGATGATACTAAACATACAAATTCATTATTAATAATATAGGAATATCAAATCCAAATAACATCACAATAAAGCTTGAATGGGTTTGACTTAAATGCCGCAGATATCTTTACCTTAAATGAAACTAATCTGTCTGACAATATCATATTCTGTGAAATACGGAACTGTGTAATCCATTGTTTTAAGCTATTAACATTATTTTTAAAATATGAATTATCATCCACTATGTCACAAATATCAGACTCTTATTCTTTATATTAATGCCCAGGAAACAGCTCAATCTATGTTGATCGCACATAAAAGCATGATATATTACAATATAGTTGTTCTACTTTGAAATATTTGCTGAAGAGAAAATTATTCATTCCACGCTTTCTCATTTCATGAATTCCGGAAATGTAACACTTGAAGGCCGCACAAAAGAGTTTGATTACTCGAATGAATATATCAATAACCAATATTTCGTCTAACTATTTAACCTACACATTGTACTAAATTGGAGTCCATATGCGAATTCAAAACCAATTAAAAAAATGCAGACCAAATTTGTCAATAAATTCAGAATACAACAGTTATATTCTGTCACAGCCATTGTTTTTTTTTTTTTTCACTATCAAGAGTTGCATTTTGAAAAATTCGGAAGAGATTTAAATGTCCAAATAAATATGAAAGCCAAACAAAGCACATTTGTCGCCTTTTGTTAAAAACATGAACAGTCAGGAAACCAAACAAAATCGGTGGGATTGATTTGAAGCATCAAATGGACATTCATAGATATCCAAAAACTGGATTCGTTATTTTCCCCTACGACTTTGATTTTAACCTTCATGGTCACATGCTGTTAGTAGAGATATGGAGTTATATAAACATGCACATGTATAATGAATGTATATTACAGATGACATTGCATTTGACAAAAGCGTGATTGAAGATAAGTGAGATAAGAATATGGACAAGATTCAATATACTGTAAATCCAGTTTTATATGCGAGAATTTTATTTTCGCGTAATTACGCGAGATCACGTACTCGCTAAAAATAAAGTTCTCGCTTAATATACTAACCTGACATTGATATGCACCATATAGCATTAACAATTATACTTAACATACACGACCGCGAAAATATAGCTACGCGAATATTTGCGAAGCTACCGATTCGCCAAATTTAAGTTCCGCGAAATTGTCTGGATTTACAGTACTGTTCACTCAAGATACCCTTTTATCTAACTCTTTATACACGGATATAATCATCTGTTATGTATATGACTTATTACGAATCAATCTGAAGTTTAACTAAACAGGTTATGACAATTTGCAGGAGAACCCGGTGAACAAGGCCCAAAAGGCTATCAGGGAGTGGTGGGTTTTCCCGGCAAAAAAGGTGGAATAATTTTCCTCTGTAACACGGAAAGTTTGAGATAAAATTCAATGTTGTCTTCACATTTTGTGATTCTTTGGTCATTATGCACGTTTTTCTTTTGCATTTTCTCTATGACATACAAGAAATGCCACTGTCGTACAATCAATGTACGCTGATTATTTGTATTTAAATAACCCTCTGACTGAAGTTTGGTATACCAATAAAATTAAAATACTTCTATGTCATAAATCGTCATTCTTTTGTTGTCAATAAATTTATATCGAATGATGGTGACGTGGCCATTTTATTGGAATCGAACCCTAGCTTGACTGCGTGAAATATCTCGATAGTTCCGTTTATATGTTGTACATCTGGTCGTGCCACTTTGTTTTATATTAGTGCTTTTTTGTTGTACCTATTCATTTTCACAGCCTTTGCAGGAAGGATAACTACTTAATGTATTACAACGTAACATTATTTCAATTGGCCTATATTTCTATAAATTTGTTCTCTGTTTTTAGTCATTTTACTCAACAAAGCCCTTTGTATCTTCCCGCTTAGTTTACTTCTCGCTCTGTCTTAAATTTATCGTATTTATAAAACTTGTATTTTCCGTTTTTCATAAATGTAAACTGAATTTGATGTAATGTTGTTATTGCAGCATAGCCATAAACTGATTTCTGAAAAAAAAAAATATGCTGTCCGGCCTTAAGCCGTTGTATCAAATCTGTATCTGTAGATACCAGTACTCTGTAGTTTGTTGTAAATGTATCTTATATTCAGAGTTTTTTAAGTATGTTGATTAATTTGTATTTATATGTACAAATAAATTTAAAAACTGTAAACATTTTGCAATTGATTTGTTATCATTACTGACAAACGAAACGCAGGAATTATTTCCTTTTAGTTGTGATATAATGATATTTTCAAAAAATTACAAAAGAAGTATGAAACTCATTTCACTTTCTATTGCACAATATCAAAAGTTCAGTATTGCAAATGTGTACTATCTGCTGCTTCGTAGTAACGAAAAAATACATTTTTTTCATAAAACACAAGAAAAGACACGCTATACGACATAGTTTGAGAATAAATACCTGAACACAAACTGTGATCACTGTTTCAGGGCCTACTGGAGAGAAAGGGAGCAAAGGGGAACAAGGGATAAACGGACCTGTGGGATATGTCGGCCCAATGGGACAGAAGGGAGAAAAAGGTACTCGTAGTTAAACTTTGACACATCAGTCACTGCAGGGTTTACATGTCCGCTTTCTAATATATTTAGGTGAACGTGACTTGTATTTTAAAATTTTGAAACATTTGTTCTCGGTTTCAAGCCATTTTTCAACATGTTCGCCGATATAAATGTTGTAAAATGTTTTTTTTCTTTATATAATTTCCTCGGATTATAAATCGGAGGTGGAGCAATATGAAATATGTTTGTCATTCGAAAAGCATATCATCAAACAGACATACAGGCATTGTTGTTTGCTGCGAATGAGTTGTGCCTATTATATTTCATTGCATCTAAAATATGAACTGCTAAGATAAATTTATCACTAATTACATTATCATTAAATAGTCTTTAAACAGTTCGTTTTAGCATATTGTACATAATTTTAATCAATGTGTCCAAAGAGATAGTCTAATTCAACATGTCGAATGAATGATTAACAATTGTGAAAGATTAACGTATTCCTCCGTAATGAATGGACGGGGACTTTGCACTTGAAATTTCAAAAAGTTATCTCTGGTTTAAATATAGCATCAACCGATCCCAGAATACAAAAAATGCTGTCATTTTTCATTCAAAATGACAGCTCTCTCTCTCTCTGTTCCTGGGTAAGTAGTAGCAATAGATTGTGTCATCCAATACTTAAAAAGTTGACTCCACTAGTCGACTGGAATTTCTGGAAAATCTTGGTAAACAAATTTGAAAGAATGACATGTTAGCACGTATTTAATAATATTGCAATGTTTGTAGGTATTTCAAATCCACGCACATTTTTCTAATTTTTTATTTGCACATTGGTTAATGCAAGGTGAAGGGATATACACATACATCGAAAACTTGAAAAGGAATGTTCACATATGAAACTGTTGTCTATATACTAAGCGTAATTATTGCCCTTAAAACCGAAATATAAACTGACCGTACTCCAATTGTCATTAAGGTGATATTGGGAGAAACGGGACACAAGGAGAAAAGGGAAGACGGGGAAGACATGGAAAACGTGGACCTAATGGACCCGAAGGCGAAAGAGGACCTGAAGGGGTTCAAGGTGAACCAGGAATCAAGGGTGAAAAAGGAGACCCCGGACCAAGATCAGCCTCTGATAACTGCAGCTGTAAGTATATACATATATCCTGATCAACACATCTATAATATTATACTATCACAAAATGATTAATCTAAGCTCATAGATAAAGTGTTAAGCAAAATATTTCAACTTCGCTATAATAATCTTATTTGCTTTTACAATATTTACTGGATGGAAAGTTGAGCTACAAATTCGATTGTGGTTGGTAAATTGCCTTTACCGATTTTAATGAGAATTCGTTTGTCAATTTATTCATCTGAATCCGGGTGTGACCGACCAGTAGGGAAGCTTACTCCATGACACCTGATCCCACCTCTTGGTTTTAGAGGTCCGTGCTGGTCCAATATCCGCCAAATTTGTATAACCCGTCCCCTTCTACTGGTGGTAAATACTTTGATACCTGTGATTTTCATATTTTGTAAGGTTAGTTATTTTTTTACTTTACTTATTTATATAGGTCCAAAAGGAGATAAGGGAGAAAAGGGCCAGCGGGGATTAATAGGATTCACTGGTTACAAAGGAGATAAAGGTAAGGATAATGTAAATGGGTGGATAGATGGAATGATGTACAGACGAACTAATGGATTGATGGCCAGATGGACGGACAGACGGATGGACGGACGAATGGAAAGATGGATGGATGGACGGACGGACGGACGGACGGATGGATGGATGGATGGATGGATGGATGGACGGACGGACGAACGGATGGATGGATGGACGGATGGATTCATAAATATCTGAATGTAAGGGAGAGTGAATTGAGTGATTGATTTGAAGATGAGTAGGCAAATGAAATGAAGTATTAAAGGATTGATGACTTTAAGCGTGTGGAATGGATGGAAGATGAGTGAGTTAAAATATAGGTGAATTCTCAAACAGACAAACTCATAAATTGATAGATCAATGGATATATGGATGAAAGAATGAATAAATGAATGGTTTACATCGATGAACGCATGCATACATATGTTACTTTACGCACTACATTCATGTAAATTAATGTTTATGCATATATGCTTACTGCCAGTTAGAGGTTACACATGTTTCATTTTCTTCAAAAATAAGCTTTTGGCATTCTACTTAAACGACCATATGCATAGTTTCATGATAATTTCCGCATCCGTGGATTAGTTTGTACTTTATGGGATACATTTCCTTTCTTTGCAGGAGAGTCCGGACGCAAAGGAGATTTAGGTAGGTTGTACTCTCACTTCTGTCACGTAGCAAATGCTTTACATTAGAGTTCTTTGCATTTATGATTGATTTATTTCCTTTTGTTAGGAAGCTTTAACACCTTTTCTCTTTCCATTTGTAACAAATCACAATTTATCGATCCACTACAAAACGCCAAATGTAAAACAAGTTATAGTTATGTGTGTAAAACTTTAATGTCCTCTACCACCAAGTAGAAATGACACGTTTTTCTTGCATTTGTTTCAAATCAAGTTAAGGTTTGTCCTAGGGATTATCGGGAAACCTTGCCATAAGAACCGTATGGTGCCAAAGATCGGCTTTCCAAAGTTCATGTAATGGTCACCGTTTTGCAGGCAAACAAACAGTAGATTCAACTTAAACAGTTAAGTACTGTTCCATGTAAGGATCAAAATCTGGTGGCACATGAACTTTTTT
>JACSZP010015339.1:0-16506 GCA_016161895.1 Pinna nobilis | reverse complement strand
GGAATGCGGGAGATTTCCGGAATTTCGTCATTTGTGCCGGAGTCTCCCGCACAAAACGGGAGGGTTGGCAGGTATGGTCATTCCAAGCGATTATTTAATTTCAGCTTACAGTTGAGAAAATGAAAAACTGTGAGTTTACAGTTGTTATATAAACTTGTGTCAAACCAGACACTGCATTCACCTCATCATGCTTATTTCACCTCATCATGCTTATTTCAAATACTTTCTAGTTTCTATGTACAGATATGTATGTGTCCATTTTGAGAATACAAACATTAGAAACAATCTTTAAAACATTTATTTAGCCCTATAAATGATCTACAGCTTGAGGGATTCAATACTGATGAGCTCATAATTGGTAAAACAGCCATATCTGTCAATTGCACTAGACTGTAGCTATTCCACTGTAAATAATCAAATTACTGCTATATCATTAGCACACAAAAGAATTGATAATGATGTGAAAATAGAGAATGTATACACATGGATCTATCATTTCAAAGTATCAACGTTGTACCAACTAACCCAGTTACCGTACATATAGATTTACATGTGTGCTATTTAAAAAACCACATACAAAAACAAACATGAATCATCAGCATTAGTGAGCCGTGAGAAAATTATACCAGGCCCTAGAACATTGACCATAAATCGTACACAGGATTTAAATCTAAACTCAAGTAATGTACAATTATACAAAATGATATTACCCATAAAATGAATGAATTTGTATCATGATATGAACAGTATGTGGCATTGGTTATGTGTAATGTCATGTCTGTTTATAGTGCATTGTTGTTGTCATCCCCGACATGTACACATGGCAAATAATGTGTCTCACACTTGTACCTACCGCCATTAAAGACCTTCATCCAACACAAAAACATAAAACTTGTCCAAAATAATCGGACAGATGTATCTTGTGGCATGCTGTTGGTGAATGGCAAATCATAACATCAGGTGAACGCCGCAAATCTTCCTCATCGCACTCCACACACAGATCGATGCGTGACCTTCTGTTCTAGATCTGTTTAGTCGAAATAAACACCGAAATTTCCAATCCCAGATCTAAATAATCACCGATATGTGATTTATACTTCATCAGCATTGCCTACATAATGCTCCAGATAGATAAAATGTACATGTTTCACCTATATACTAGTCTACTTGTTTTGTTTCGTTTCCACTAATTCTCCATCGCACCTGGTTAACCGGAACCGGAAGTGTGTTATAAGCTGTGACAGGTATTTTGTGAATGACGTTTGAGTAAGACTAAGACCTTTTCATTGTTACCGATTAACTGTGTCGTAATGAAGTAAACAATGGAACCAGAATATTTTTACATTATTTTTATTGAATTAGACTACAATTTATATAACCAGTGACTGATTGCATACCGGTTTTCATTAGACATTAGTTTTATTGCTTAAAAATTGCAGAATGCAGACTACATACAGAATTGTGTCATAAGTTTATGAACAAACGTCGTGTTTGCTATATATCTATGTTACATGTATGGGTTTTTTTTTTAAAGATCTAACTTTATTACTATTCAACCTATTACCATGAAACATTTCTTATGTAATTCATAATTTACTCAAGAATATTTTAATACCAACATTTATATTCTGTCAAATGGTTAAAAAATGCAATAAGTAGAACACAAGATTAAATTTTCAAGTCGTCAAAAATCCTCATGATAAGTAACATTATATAGAGAATGTGCATTTTAAAATTTGAACGAGTTAATCTCATGTACATGTAATCTTAAAATCTGCTGTGAGAAAATTGTTAAGTTTTATATCTAAAGGAACAACATTAAAAATCGAATTTTTGTGTACAAAAAACATTTAAAAAATGGTTCAGTCTCTGAAAACCTAAGGAATTTTTCAAAAATGCAATTTCACTATTAATATATAGTAAAAATGGCGTTTGTTCAAAAACTTATGACACAATGCTGTGCATGTATATGCATTTATTCTTTAAAAAAAATAATAAAATAAAATAAACTAGGGAAAATTAACAGGAATGGATAGAAAACTGTATTGTTTAAATTTTCAGATGTATTACCATGATGTGATGGAAGTAAATCTTGTATTAGGCCTACGACTAAAGTCCCACATTTAACTTTCAATGATCATGAATGCATATCTAGGCTTTCATTGCATCATTATTATCAAGTAAGCCTAGTTCAGTTCTGACCAGGGCCAACCGGTTAAGCATTTTTTAGTTTTGCTGACTGGAAAAAGATGTAATTAACTCCTAAAATTGCTCGCAACATTTATTTATGCATCGATCTATCTCGAATTCGACTGATGTAAAATATTAGGCCTTAAACCTACATGTATATAGACCGTAAGTGTACGGCCAATTAATCGGTTTATACGTCTCTGGTTCCTATTAAAATATATCTAGGCTTACTTTGTTTGACACGGGGAGAGTGGGGAAAAAAGAACTTGTCTGAAGTGAAAAGTTCTGTTAAGATCGACACATATTTCCCTATTGTACTGTTCTCGTTGTTTTGAATGGGAAGGAAGTAAATAGGCCTACACGCATGTCTTGACTGCAGCAAAGGAATAAATATGCTGGCTACTAAAATTGATGGCAATGAAATAGGGAGAAATTGATAAACGAAGAAAAAAATAAGCACAAAAAGTTTGGGGAAAACAGGATAAAAAAAATCAGCAGGGATTCAATCGGCGGTAGAGATATACGTCACTGATCGGCGGTGGTATAATCTTTTTTTCTTGTAGGCTATATGTAGGTTTCGATGATTCTTGTGTTCCCTGCCAGCCAATCACGGTCCTGATCCATGATGTAGGCTATGCATCACATAATCCTTCCCCCTTCCTATGAGCTTGTTTAGGGGTCCTTAAAAATACAGAACACAACGACATCAATCTCAGTAAGATATATCTATAGGATACTCATCCTCTATGCCGTGTTGCACGTAGCACAAAGAGAACACAAAGAAAGGTTAACATTAATTTTGATTAGATCGACCGACGTATATATATCACAAGTGTTAATATGAGGAGCAGTCCTATTTAGTGATGGTGTTCATCTAAGAGGGCTTTTGAATTTGATAATGATCTACATGTAAATCATTGTGAACTGCCTAATTAATTTTGAATCTGGTAGGCCTATTCCAACTGAATTTTCATATTTAATACCTAATCGACAGGCACATGGGAACAAATTTAAAAACAAATTTTCTGCTTGTATGAAGTATAAGGTATGCTACGCAAACGAAACAAAATAAGAATAAAACGTATAAGCCTCGAACACAACTGCAAATTACAAAACAAGTTGTAGATCTGCACTTAAAATAGAAAACATAAACTGCGGATCTGACGTTATCTGTGATGTGACGTACAGGCAAAAAAAAAAATACAAAGTTGGCATTTGTCCAGGTAGACATAATACATACGGAGATAATCAAATGACATTAACTGACACGTTTGGTGTAGTTAAGCTTCCGTAATTGTGAGAAAGTTGTAACCCGGTACATAACCAAGTTCATAATTACTTTCAAACTCACGTTTGATAGACATGAACTATAGCATGAAATGAATCAACACATTTGAAATCATACTCTTATGTATTAATGTTAGACGCAATCTTTATCATTTATAAGAAAAAATCAAACCAGTCCTATTTTTTTCATACACGAATGCATTCAACGAGCACCGAAAAGAAAACACATAGAAAAACAAATTATACCAGAGAAACAAAAATACAACATGTTTGCTGTTCAGTTTAATATTTCGACTATAAACGAGTGGTAGAGCCACTTCAGAACTTGGTTATCGGATTTCCTTTTTAGCATACCTCTAACCCATCGTAGCGCCGGACTCAGTGATTTAACTCACTGTAACCTGTTTACACGTGTATCCCCCAAAGTGTTCCTCTATACTAGTTCCTTGCCTTAAGAGACCCCCTGTCACCATCTTGTATCTTCCCCTGGACATTTAAGTCTGGTGTGACTATATTTCCATAAGCTCAACATAAATGCTCGTCAATTTTGTGTTGAATAAAACGAGTAGAATCACACACGAAAACTAGACTAGATCTAGTTTACCATTTATTGTACATGAAATGTTTACACAATGTTGCGGATATGTTGTAATGCTGTGTGTCTGGAAGTCAACTTGTAAAATTGACCAGCACAAGACGTAGATTTTCAATGTACATATTGATTTCATATACAATAATTAATATTTTTCTATCGTCTAAACCCTCTTTTTTCCGTTTTTGTCATGCGTTGTGCAAGGAACTCTTAACAACCTCTCGTTATTATTATTACACGTACATGTACTTGAATATGCATCAATTGATTACATTTACTTACTATTAAAACAAACTGTCTGAAGTTAATTTGTATATTGCACACAAAAGTAAAAATGTATGAACATGTCATCAAGAAATTTATTAAAATGTATTTTCGTGCATCAAAGGGTTTATAAATATATGTGTCTTTATATTGACATATTTTGTATTCATATGTAACCCTATGTATATTGGACTCTGCATGTAGAGTTGCCGAATTATATGCTATGTTCGGCTATATTCAGTAGGCTAAATTATATTATTGCTATAATGCCCTGTCCCATCGCCTCTCCGTCATACTTATAATGGCGTCCAGCCCCCAGTGGTAGACAGAAACCTCCACTACAACTATACTCTGTTGAAGGCCACCATTTCTATGTAAGAAATTCGGCAAACTTTTTCACCGACTGAGAATGCCCGGGTCGAAAACGAATTCGAACCGTAGACGAGAAGCTTGCAACATAATTATTAGGTGGCTATGTACGCAATATAGTCATTGTCTAGGTAACGGAACAACTCCTATGTTTGTAAGTCTCTGTATTGTTCCAGTTGTAACTGTATTGTAGTTGTCTCTCTATGTTCCTAAACAAACTAATATGTTTCTGAATATTTGTGACAATCTTTACAATGATGGTATGGTATGGTATTGTTGTTTAACGTCCCACTCAAGAATACAGATATTGCTTATCGGCAGTGCTGGCCGTAGAGCAGGAAGGGTTCTTTAACGTGCCAACACCTACTGTGACACGGGACCTCGTTTTTTACTGTCTCATCCAAAGAACAGGGAAGGCCAACCGCGGAGTGGCGCTGACGCGAATTGAACCAGGATCTTCCGATTCGCAGTCGAACACGCTAACCACTCGGCCACGGAGCCCCCCCCCCCCCTTTACAATAATGCTGGGAAAAGTCACAATTCTCTCCAGGCATTCGCCCATCTTAAGTCGCTTCTTTTGCCCAACATATTCAACCTTGATAATTGACCGACTAACACTCTGTGGTGGTCATGGGCCACTCGCACTAGATCACTTACCAAGTTGTGTAGGTAGTGAAGCCTCATGTATAAAGACCTACTGTACCTTTACTATTCATGGTCACTGACCTATATATAGCACTTTTGAAGTCTGTCGCTAGTATTGTAAATGTCCACAATTTCAATTTAATTTAAATTCGATCTTGTGCTCTCATCCGGAACCTAGTAAAGAAGCACAATAAAAATGGAATTATAATTAGATGGTCACTCTTTCCGCCGCTCACCATGTCACTAATTAAATGATCACCAATACTGCGGTTCGATTTGACATCGGAACATGGGTGCAGCTACGCATTAAGTAGCCTCTAGTTGTAGATTACGATATCTTGAATCTTGCACTACGGCCAAAATGAAACACTTTTCTAAACATCATAACTAAAAGTACTGTAAATCTACAACATTCATTAGTGCCACCCCTTATATAATAACTTTGCAATTGATGATGACCAATGGCATTGAGCAAAGAAAACCGTTGTACTATTATTGATTGTTTGTTTGTTTTGTCATTCCTCTGTATGACGTTCATTGATCTTTCAGTCATATGTCATCTGACATCGTCCAATTTTATGTGGTGTATCAGAGACCTTGTATCCTTCCTCCAACATACACAAGATAATGTTACCCAGCAAATAGGTCCCCATAACAACGCCCTACCGAGAAAAGGTCCCCCATGGTCCAGCGGAATTAATGGGAGCTAATAGAGGAAATTTATCAATTATAGGCCTACTACAGGTACGCATTCTTGTTCAATAAAAAAAAAGAAAGGGCAATAAAACATAAGGTGAAGGAATTCTTGGTACATGGTTAATCCAATGGATACAGGATAGTACACGTACTACCATTATAAAACGTACTACTTAAAATCCAGTCTTATCAGATACTTCCTGTAGATCAACCCTCCACCTTTGTCTATTATTTTTTTATTGTTCGCAATAATCGCTTGGCCATTAAAGCAACATAAAGTACACATGTAGGAGTCAACCTTCGCTAACAATCTACATGTCATGACTGTGATTACAAAACTGTCATCTACGAAATTTCAAACCATGATAATGGCCCCAATTATCTGTGTATTATATTTTTTCCGTGACTACAAAATGTATCCCACTCACAAGGGATTTCAAGCGTATGAGTGGTGAACTGGTTCTTAATGGTTCAACTGATTTGAAATGTTTAATGTCGACACCGCGCTTACTACCCGTGGGTGATGACGTTATCTATAGGCTTTGCAGCGTTGTATGAAACTTGTCCATTTTTTCATCAAAAGTCTTTTATAAATATGCAGTCACACGAAAACTAGATGTGTTATTAAAGTATATTTATATTTATCACTCGTACAAATTATGCTCTTTTAAAATACACTTCATAAATTTTTATTACAGTTTGTTATTTGATATTTAGCAGGGCGTTTAATTTAAATGTATATTGAAGGTCCGTTCACGCGATTGATTATAATTTTATAATATTGATATAAAAGAGACCAGACACCGGAGGACCGAGTTTTATTTCCGAGGAAATGAACCAGGATTTGTTCCACTCTAACACGTCCATGATTGTACGACTCGTTAGCGGTTATAGCAAAGCGGTAGACAAGAGTTTTATCCTGTTTCACAGTAAGGGATTTCTTAGGATCTGACGGCCCTAGTTTATTTCGATTCCAAAGTTTTGTTATAGGATTAGTATATTTAAATCTCCGAAACTTAGTTCAGATTGAACCACAATGACAAATCCCTTTGCTTTTACTTTTCTAAATATACCTGATTTGTTTTGGATCGGAGTAGAACATTGAGACACGACAGTGACAACACCGTGTTGCTATATCATCATAGACTAAAGTTACAAGTACATGACCAGCTGAGGAGGATCCAGGTACACGGCCCAGGTAATAGTCACTTATACCTGAATTGTTACCAAATGTTTTGATAATCACTTTTTATTGAAAGTTGTTTCTTGACTTTGTTATGAGCCGTACCCGCCTTGGAGTATTGGAAAATAGAAACACTGGAATATCCACTGATATGAGGGATTTATGACTGTTGAGGTACATGGATATTATAACAGGTGTTTTTTATTGGTCACTGGAAACATGTGCCGTGTCGGTGATATACGTATTTACGGGTGTAACAATGTTTAAAATCCCGGTAATTACTACTTAACAATTACTTCCTTTGTCTGTGATCTTATTAAATTTCACAGTTTGTGTATGACCACCTCGGAGTAGGAACCGGACAGCAGGGATATTGGATTTTCTTGTTACAAACAATCATGTGAAAGTTTTCACGTTTATCACTGGTAATCAAATAGCAAAAGTACCATGAAAGAGGAATAAAGCTGTCATTTAATAGGAAAAAAGTTACCGAGTCGAAACTTGATATTGGAATAATGTGTTTACAAAGGAGTTAGGTAATATATGATATTGATTTAGGGTATATAAAACCGTAAATCATGCCTATTGATCACGACTATAAAATGTCGATCGAGGCGAAGCCCCTGTATTCGTCAGTGGGCAAATCTGACAATGGTGGTCTCGTCAAGATCGTCCGACCTCTTGGAAGCGTAAGGAAAGCCAAGTTTAACAGTCTACAATCGAAACTTTCCGGGATAAACGATTCTGTAGAACTATCGGAACTTGTTACAATATCGGACGATCAGATGTCAAAGAATACTGAGACGTCGAATATTCTGAACGACTCCACTACTAACGAAGCAAACGTACCGAAAGTAAAGGAGTCTCTGCCACCGATGTCAAAACCGAAGAACAAGATATTCGAGAGCCGCTACAAAATTGCGGCTTCAAGAACCAACAGCGAGTCAGTTAAGCCGGCCAAGCTTTACGATAAGCGTGTGATATACCTGCCAATGTTTAGGATTAACGTACAAACATACGTCGCTAATTCTGAGGATAATAAGGCGGTTGAGAACACGAGACAGTCGCTCAAAAGAATGATAGACATAGGAAGACAACGCGCCAAGTCTTCAGGCAGACGAAATGCCGCCAGTCTGAAGAGTTACAATTTCATGTCTCCCGGGAAGGATGGAGAAAGAAGCTTTCTAAGTACAGCTAGTCCAAAACGATTGGTTCAGACAGAGAGATCGATGGTTTATACACCAAAGAAAAGTAAAAGTGAAAAAGGAGACTTAGATACAAAATCTTCCAACAATAGCACGAACTACACCGAGGACAAAGACAGGATGGACATCAGGATTGAATCTTTAGAACTGAATTCTTTAGATGGATCTGAAGTGTCTGTGACAGAGCTGGATAACGGTTCAGTAGAATCTTCCATTGCACGTCGGAGTTTAGGATCCCGGCTAGACCAAATAAAAGTCAAACCAAAGACAAGTAAAGAAAATGCTTATCTGACACTTTCAGATCCTTACCGTAGTACGAGGGATTACCAATATAGATCTGGAAGCCAAGAAAGCCAGTCGCCCGGCTGGCCGACTTATGAAGACTTTAGAAAAATGAGACAAAAAATTAGATGGCAGAAAAATGCCCAAAGGCAAATGGAACGAGCTGCAATAAGTGGACGTAATAGCAAAGAGGTACAGAAGTGGGTAAATATTCATTATCAAAGACCTACTCCCGTTATAAAGTATACATCTCAAACAAGTGCAAAGCTGAATCCAATAATCGTGCCCTCACATACGTGTGTGGAATGCCCCATGTGCAGCATGGCATCGAAATATGAAAAGAATCCAACGTCGGTCCCACCCAATAGTCCAACACAGGACGAAAGTGAAAACAACATTATTCAAAACGCTGCATATTTTCCTTGTCAAAGTGATAGCAAACGTAACACAAACGAACCTCTGACGTCATCGAGAAGTAGTCAGAATTGTAAAAGTGAGGTGTTGATGATCCCTAGGGTGACAGTCAAAGTTCTGGAAACAAAAGAACAGCTAGAGGAGGCAAAAATGGCATACACAAGGGCTATGACGTGATAACAGCAATGTCTGAATGGTATGAATACAGAACACCAAATACATTATCCTTTTATGAAATTCTCATATAAATCGCCATAGCAACATGATGGTCGCAGTACTGTAGTAATATAATGATATCTGTTATAGAATTTATGCAAAGCAATAACATTTATTCTCATCTTCAAGAGTCGTATTACAAATAAGATAAGAATTTCCCTGATTTGCTCAATGTTGTTCAAGTGTTTACTTCATGATGTAACTTACATTGGAAATTATCAAATCTCAGCATTATAAGTTATAAACTTCCAATTCACAGTTTTGTGCATAATAGATCAATTTCACTTTGTAAAGAATTCGTTATATGGCGAAAAGAGTGTGTTGTATTTCCGCCTCATTGTTTGTTATATGCATATAATGTTTTTCATATCCATTTTGATTCATTTCAACAAAAATACCAGGCACGAACAGACCCAGAGATTACTTTCGTCTGTTGAAAAGATATAAATGACACTCATGCATCTATAACAAATTCGTATAAACTTTTCATGTCAGTTTAAATTATTCTTGGTTTTAAACTTGAGAAATAGATTATTTGTATTTAATTTCTGCTTTTGATTGATTTGTCACCTTGAGGTCGTGTTGTCAGTAATCGCGAACTTTTACGACATTCCATCAGGTGAGGAAAGTGTATTGATGTTCAATTACCCAATCTTCACCGCGGGTATGATGTGTAACTAGATTTTTATATACAAAAGATTCAATCATAAATTACACTGTTTTTTTTTTACGCGGGGAATCAATTTTATCATACTCAATGCACTTTCCTTAGAAAACTAGTTAAAGAACGCAATTAGCGTGAAATCTTTTCTAGAACTTTTTGAAAATCGACAAAATATAGGTACAAATGTACAACACATTGAATTGATTTATCACAGAATCGATGAAAATAGGTATTAAAGGTATTGAAAAGAAATTACATTTGCCTAAGAATTACAGGTGATTTTTTTTACTAAGACGAATTATTAACAAGTCACATTTTGATGACAATTTATTTCTTCTGAGCTGTGATCTTCAGACAGTTATCAAATGTACGCAATGTGTTCTGTGTTGTTACCTTTACATATGACTTTCATGATCGCAGTATGATCATTACATAGGATACGTGCATTCCATACCTAGATTTGAGGGCTTTTCCTTAATTCCGTTTATTGACAAATATTATTCGGCATGACTATCAAATTCTGATACTTCTTAGTTCTCTATCTTGCAGTGTTTTTGTTTCGGAAATAGCTCTCTATGTAGTACGTTACCGGTCCTGTTCTTTATAACATGATTATTCATTTACCTACGAACATTTGAAGAGAAACACGTATCTTTCATTGACCTGTCCCCTAATGTATTACGACATTGTGACCTTCGCAGTCAAGTTAATACAACTGTAAACAAATATATTAAACCTTTTAAAATTTGCTCTCTGTAGGTGGGTTATAGGCCATTCAAATAAATATCAAAATACCTCCCGGTTAACTGTTTTAAACAAGAATTGTTTGATGATATGACTATTTGATCACAGCTTATACCCAGCATAAATTATCTTAGGTTGCTTATCTGTCTCAGACATAGTGTGTATCTGTTATCAAAGTCTTATATCTTTAGAAGTGCTAACGTTTTTATGAATGACCCTGCAATTGCTTCCAAGTCGTTTTGACATTGGCGTATATTTTTAAAACCTTTATTGATTTTAAAAAGTCAGATTTACAAGGTATATCACCACAATATGGAATACATTTTCAGACATTTATCGATGGTAGTAATCCAGATGTATAAGGTATATCAGCATAATTATTTATACCATGCCGCTGCTGCGATTTTCAATCGATAATTTCATTATCTAACAACGCCGTAAAACACAGAAGATATATGCTTAGAAGGTTTAAGTACAGATTTTAAGCATAAGAGAGAACCTCGATGGTTTCTGTTAATTAATCACAGAGGAGGCTGTTAACGTGCGATATAAGTAAGGCTTCTGATCCGTAGATATATATCTGCTGATTAGCAATAGCAACTAAGATAACAGCAGTAAGTGAAAACTATCAAAATCAATAGATCAAATTCTGTCAGGATATACCATAGTTCACTTTCTCACGTAAGTTTGAGCGACACGAAACTATCACGAATGATGAGAATGCTTATTGATTTTATACAAGATTTTGCATAATATGATTGTAACGAAAATAGATATAAAAAGAATGAACTTTTTCTCCAACACTTGAAGAATACGTATGGATATTAGGATTTATGTCTTTGAAAACCCGACTCGTGTGACTATGTGCTCAGTTGCCCGTCAACAGATTTTAATGCACATCGATTTTTCACGACGATTTTCAGGCTGAGTAAAGTGAAGTGTTTATCTTATAAGCAAATCTTCTTATAATTTCCACTTCACTTGCACAGAGATTATTGTGTGTAGGGATTAAAGTTTTATTATCAACGCGCACTTATATTCAATATTGTACGGATTAATCAGATTAAGACATAATCTCGAGAATGTGGCATGACTGCAACTCTCGGGGTAAACATAAACAGAACCGTCAACAACAAAGTTGCTTAAGTGTTGTTGCTGTTGTTGTTCTTCTTCTTGTTGTTGTTGTTTATGCTGTTGTATTTTTATTTGTGTTGTACGAAAAATCACAGCAGCAATCAATTGATATTAGCTTCAGAATTTTGTTGCCTATGCAATGAGGAATCTTGAACACGCCGCGATACGTACTGTCCTTTACTAGTTTTTAATTTAGAAGAAGTTTAAAATGAATACAGTACTGTGACACGGTGTCTCATATTTTACTTTCACCCGAAAGATAGATTTACTATAATTAATCTGTAACGTTATACCAAACGCACTTACTTTTAAAAATTAAAAACAAACTAGAACATAATTAATGATAGCGCCCATTTTCGCTGCAATTAGTGAGAAAATTTTGGTCATGATAGTAAATAATTGTAACTTCAGCATCATCATTATCTGCATTATCAGGGACTGTTGGAGTAATTTATCTCCATCAATATGAAAACAATGAAGACAATAATGGTAATACAGTTTGACTATAAACATTATAACAATAATGCATATCCATTTCAATTATGTAATTTCAAAATGTCGCCGAGTATACCCCGGCGACAGATGGCGTATACACTTCCTTACATGCCAAACTAAAACCGTGACAGCTTGTAACATCTCTGGCATTTGGAACAATACTTCTAGAATGAGCCACCATCATGTATATCAATAAAAATGCTGTGAAGACAATTGACCATATGCATGTTACACGAAAAAGACATAAACCGGGATCCTAGCTCCAAGTGCAGTCTTACTACAAGTATTCCATGCGTCCTTGAAAGGATAATGTAAATAATTTAGCATAACACGGATTCGGTGTTTGCGATATAAAAAGGAGACGTATAAGAACTAAAAAATACTGATATCCATATAGAAATCGAATAACATGCACGTAAGCAAAAGAAGACCGTGATTAAGAGAACGAGGATAATTATCTCTTATTTTACTTATTTTTAGTTTTATATGTTTTTGTGTGTATTACTGTTACTAGCAGTGTATTTTATTTACGATGTTAACTATCGTTCGGCGTTTGAATTTTGAATACTCCCATAGTATCTTTAATTTTCTACTTTAATTAATTTTGTCTGAGTGTGAAAATGTAAGTGTGACCAGGTCAACAGGGTATGCTTACTCCTTCATGACACCTGATGCCACCTGTAGATGTTCAGAGGTCCATGTATGTCCTATATTGACAGGAATTATATATTGTCTCCTGGACATATACATGTAATTACTTTAGTATCTGTCATTTCGTATCTCAGGATTAATTCAAGTTAGCTAGTAGCTGGTATCTAAAACAACCCCGGGTCGTGTACATCCAGTAAACTTACTGGAAATTACTTGACCTAGTACGGATTCCACATTAAGAAATATTGATGAATGGATAGAAATAGAATAGCATATAAGTTTGCAATAGGAGACTTGGACTGAAGGGATAGGGATTGATACGATGATACATACATCTGAGGAATAGGGTAACTGGACATCTATTGATTTTACTTCGAAGTAGGCAGCAACGTTGAAGAATACTGGGTACTTGGGTATAATTATTTTTTATTTTAATATTATTTCATTGGAATTATCGTTATTTTATAACGAGTCATACTTATACTGATCAGATTTATATTTCTAATTAGACGTCGTTTTCAGTGTCTTATATTTTTCACGCAAGATGGTCTATATAGTAACCTTGCAAGTTGAAATTGCAACGTTTCACTAAATGAGATGTTATGTAGCTTGTTCGAAAGAGAAGCTAGGTAAATTGAATTTATGACGAGAATTGATATTTCATTTATTTTATTTGATCTTGGCTGTGAACTCGTGGTCAATGTAACCAGTTGCAAAGGAACTCTTCGTCCTCCATGACACCTAATTTCACCTTCCTGTGTCCAGAGCTTGAAGGGTCTGTGCTTAGTCTACCTGTTCTTTTATGAGTTAGTCAACATTTTGAACCTGATGGAACAATAAAAATCCACGAAATTGATTTTTCTAGCAACAAGAATACAAAATAAACACACTTTCTCTAGAATCTGGACGAATGTATCTTATGCCTGATGAAAACTGACGGCGGATATGGTACAAAATGTAGTCAGCATTACATGTTAGCCCATGATCATGTTATTCCTGAAACTGTTTGAATGACATTAAGTAATTATGATGTATCGATTAGCTATATTGAACGTGTAGAGGATTTGTCGGGATGACATCCTGAGTGACAGGAAGACTGACATAAGCGAGAAATATCATAATTGTATAAAGGGGAAACACACGAAGTATTAGATCGTCCAAGTCTATATCAATTTGTAGAACATAGTCTAGAAGTCGATAGATAAAGAAAAGTGAAATAAAAATGCATTTCAAATGCAAATTGGACTCAGCATCGGGAAAAGCTGAAAGGTGCAGGCAAGCGGGATACCATTGTATTTCATGGATGATTTACAAGCTATTTCCAAGTAGTTGAAAACGCAATTGATGGATTTCGATCCATGAAAAAAAAGAATCAACAAATGTATTGCCTTAGCTCCGGGCTATGGTTTGAAGACCTAAAGAGTGTCTGTGTAACTGATTAATTAGAACTGTGGGTTTTGAATCAAAAAGCTTTTCACCTTCTGTTTCGGTAAAGTTTTCAGACAACTCTAACAGCTACACTAGAAAGCTTGCAAGTTTCTTCTTGAATTACCGAATTATTTTGAGTCGCTTGAAGCAGGAGTTTCTCCTCTTGAAATCACGAATTATGATTTCCAACGTGCCTGGCAAATTGACAAACATGGTTAAAATGATAGCAAAACTAACCAGAGGAGGTGCTGTACACTTGTAAATTCCATTTTACAGTTCTAAATGTGCATAGGTGTCCATAACACGAATTGACCAGTACAATATAGTTTATCATTATTATTGCTATGACGTAAAGTAATGACATTTAAAAAGACCTTACGTACTTATGTGTTAAATACAATTAGGTTTTGTTTGTGGAGGGTTATCAACCTGGTTTGTATTAAAGTCTTTATCAGATTTGTTATCGCAAATAATTATTTATTCCTCGGTTTTATCGTATTTACCTAACAACTTATTTCTAGTGAGTTATCTCCGGGCAAGTTATTATAGATTAAAGGTTTTATTCCTACATGATTTGAATGGTTCAGTCATACCTACACATGACTATTGATATTAAAAGAAGGTATTTTAAGTCTCATATAAATATGTTTATACCAAACGTTTGAATATTTACTATTTTTTTAAATTCACATACATGTATATCTCTACAAGCAAATGAGTTGTGTGAAACTTTTTAACGTATATCTTGCACAAATCTCTTTTACCCAAATTGAACCATTGCAGCGTCTTTCCAATATCTGTGACATAGTCTCTTGAAAAGACTTCATCTTGTTTTCGAAGAAAGAGGAAGTAGCACCAAGGTTGGAATACTACGAGTTTGGAATAATACTGGTTGGATACGAAAAAAAAAAATTGCCGACCCCAAACAGGGCAGAGTCAGGTGTCCGGAAGTAGTCAGCGCCACCTGTTCTACACCCGTAAATCAGACCTATATATTTATATAGACACGGAGATCCCAGAGATTACCGTATTACGGCCAGGCAATGTCCATTATTACAAATGCCTTTGTAAACAGTTTTAAGTACCTTTATTTATCGATTGCTCGGGAAAGATTTACTTATCCGATATTGTTTCATGTTGTGAATCCCATAATGCGAAATTTACGATTGTGGGAAGAGATGAACTATCAAATCGAATAAATATAAAATGCATCCATAATGTGATAAATGCTTTCTTCCTCCAAATTGTTTTCTTAACGTTGTCAAGCATGAAATATCACTTTGTTGGTCAAGTTGACGAGTTTTTACATAATATTGAAAAGATGTAACCTCAAACAATATATTACCCAAAATTTGCAAGATATGGAAATTCAGAACAGCGCATGTAGAATGATTAAGTCATTTGAATACCATTTACAGGATATTGTCATGTATGTTTTCTGATAATTCATTCAGAGGAAAG
Organism: Pinna nobilis; assembly: GCA_016161895.1. Taxonomy (NCBI): domain Eukaryota; kingdom Metazoa; phylum Mollusca; class Bivalvia; order Pterioida; family Pinnidae; genus Pinna; species Pinna nobilis. The sequence goes on along the minus strand of JACSZP010015339.1, from coordinate 586 downwards.
CAATTTTATTGAATAGCTTTTGCTATTTGAGCTTATACAACATGAGCATGGATAACAATTATATATTGACACTTCTTCTCAAAGTAATTAGAAACAATCTTTGAACATGCGACTTCTTGGTATGTCAACAGGTGACGCTGACCCAGTCCGGGCACCTGGTTCCTATCAGTTAGGGATTCGTAATTAATTTTCATATTGAGACCGTCATTATTCTCAGCTTGTCATATTCTAGGACTTAGAGTTTCGGAGACCCATTGACACTGCTTCAATTCTACTTTAGCATATGTTTACGGGTACCTTCGTAGCCAGTTGTTTAGAGCATCGGGATTAGATAACGAAAATTCTCATCTCAGGTTTGACTCCGATACGTTGTATTTAAACAATGTCAGAACGTTTGACACTTTCCTTCCTGTGACCAGCGCTATTAACGAGGACATATTTACATCTGAATGATATTCTTCAACACTCAAAACCGAACTGCAACACGTAACTTAAAAATTGTCGAGTATGAGATAAAGGATTTCAAAAACAAATAAAAAAGCAAAATAAACAAACAAAGAAAAATATTCGACCCCATCCCCCCCCC
>JACSZP010015331.1:0-13244 GCA_016161895.1 Pinna nobilis | reverse complement strand
AACCCCGGACCCCTCCCCTCAGCTGGAAGTCAAACACGCTAACCACTCGGCCACGGAGGCCCCCAAATCTTGGCTCTATCAAACCTTGTATGACTTTTTTTCAGCATGTACACCAAAATATTTAATTCTTATGATACTCAGGAAAATGGACAATCCTTGAAATGGACATTTGACCAAGATGGTCAGTAAGTGCTAAAGGCTTAGAGTTCAAATCTTGGCTGCAACAACCCTTAAAGTTATGTACTTGTATGACAGTATTTTTAGCATGTATATAAAACAGTTAATTTTGATAGTGTAATGTTGATATCTATCTTGCAGAATCTGTACCTTTACTCATGGGCACTGGATCAACAACAGATCTTTGTTTCCTAGTCAAGATGCTCCGATTGCTATGGCAACATGGCAGGCAAGGTTACAAGTTCCCAGAGGTCTAGTTGTTTTGATGAGTGGTGAAAATAACCCCACAGTTGTACAGAAACAAGGTAATCTGAGAAAAAGGAAAATATGCTTGAGTTTCATTAACATTTTACTTGAATATCTTGATTTCTAGGGATTGTTTTAACCAGTAAGCATGAGCAAGCATTAGGAAAAAAAATCAACATTTTCCCTTTATTTTGTGATTTCACATGAGATTTTGCCTAATAGATGAACATGTTGAAATCAAAAGGTTTGTCTGTTGAAAATATTTTATGTTCTTCTTTTATGTCACATGAATTTGTAAGATTGGAGAGACTCTGCTATTCTGACTGACTAGGCCTATTACATCGTCTGTAATCTGATGCATGTTTTAATTTAGCTCATGTTGCTACCATCTCAATAAACCCACCGACCCCTAAAAAACAATAGAGTCTTCAGTAAATTGATTATTAAGGTGATTCCAAATGTGTCTATAGGGGTGAATGAGTTAAAGGATGACATCAAATGTTGTGACCTAATTGCTGTCTAGGTCAAACCTTCTGTCACCATCATTGTAGGAGTATATCAAAAGTAGCCATCATGCTATGGACCACAGTTCTGTGCCCCTTCAAAAGACACATGTTTATCCAATGTGCTTGTATATTTCATTTGTCTGCTGTTGCTCATTCTTCAGGGGAATAATTGATATTTTCTCACTTTTTCAGACTGGACATCATTTTACTTTTCTACCACAAAAGCAATGCCTAGTTCCACCTTATCTCTCGCTGTTGGTCACTGGTGTGATATTACGAGGTGAGTGATGTCAAGTAGCATAGCAGTTGGAATTTAAGTGAAGCTGAAATGTAGCAACTGTCCCAGGTCAAGGATTATGTATTCTTGTAATAGAAGTCTTCACATATCCATGAAAAGAAAGCATAATAGAATCTTTCCTTGCAAATTCTATAGAAGTTCTACTGAGCCATTAAAGGATTGTGGTAAAATTATGATGGTGTTATAAAATCGTTAAATGATCAGTATTGTCAGGCATTGGGATGGTAGGGGTACATTTTTGTGTGTGTCCCCTTTCTTTTCATTAGGCTTATGTACATGTATAAAATGTTATCTTTTTAAAGCTTTTTGCTAAAAACTGATGGATATTCCCAGGGGTATCATTCTTTAAACAAATGCTTATGACAATTTTGGTCATAAATATGCCCTAAGAAACCTTAAAGTTTCTAAATGATCCATGACAGCAAGCGTCTTTATTTTTCCCCACAATTCAGTGCATAGGTGTTTTAAGTGTCAGACATCCTGGAATAAGAATCCAGAAACTAATCAAGCATCAATAAAGAGACTATGTATGGAATAGTTACTTCATCAGTTGCTGGAGTTACCATGGCTTAGTGGTTAGTGTATATGTCTTCTGTTTATGAGGTCTTGGGTTTGAATTCGTGTCACCCTGTCCTTGTCCTTCAGAGTAAATATTGTGGTCCCGTGTCACATTAGATGTTGGCATATTAAAGACAACTCACTGCTCAGTGGTCATTAGTGTCTAGCATTGGCCATATATATCATACTTCATTGGCAATGGTGACATCTCCTTATAAGTGAAAGATTCTTGAGTGAGACGTTATACAACAATACATCCAACCAGCTAACATCGCTGATGAAACCAACTTTACTTTTAAGTCAAGATTTACTTTGGAACATTTATTCACCAACATATTTTGGTTTTCTTTCAGGAATCAACAGAACTCTGTCACTTCAGTTTGTCCAATATCATATCGACTGTTTGCACCACTGACATTTTCCAGCGCATGTCAAGAGCTACATAGGTACATACCAGTATGCCTGAGTGTAGTTACTCAGGTCCTTGGGACACATCCATTTGAGAGACAAGATATTCTTGTTGTTCCTTCAAGTTTTGACAGCATGGGAATGGCAAGGTAGGGCAAGTTTAATCACAGGACCCAGACAGGAATAAAGCTTGTTAGCTAGTCCAGGACAAGTAAATAATCAAATTCAGATTAGTGACTTCTGTATCCTGTTTGTCCAAATGATGAGTAAATATTTGGTAGGAGATGCAAATATCACAGATTTACTTAAATTTGTATTTGTTTTTAATTTGAATTAAGACAACTACTTGTGTCTTTCAAGTGATGCCAAAAACAGCAGAGTCTACTTCACTTTTGCACTCATAAGTAGTAAGAGTTAGGATTACACAGAGAAATGTGACTTACAATATTGGAGATCTATTTTCAAGTTAATAGATCACTGTATATTTTTTAAAACCCACTCTAACATCATTTTCATGTCTGTATTTCTTTATCATGACAGATTCTACTGTATATTTCAAATGAAATGAGTAGATACATGTACATTGTAGCTCTAAAAGGAATAAAGTATTTATTGATATTTTACCTAAGAGCAAGACGTCAATCACTCAATTTTTTTTCTTTCCTTCTCCCTCAGCCCCTGTGTGCTTTACCTCTCTCAATCTGTCTTGGCGGGAGATTTTTCCATGTTCTCCAATGTTGCACATGAGTTATGTCATACCTGGTTTGGAATTACCATTGGACCAAAGGACTGGACAGAGGAGTGGCTGACAGAAGGGTTCTGTGCTTACCTAGAGGAAATCGTCCACACTGAAGTTCTGATGGTAGATATTAATGACCTTTTTTCAGTAGTTATCTCTTTAAAGTTCATAGGTATATTTTTCTGAAAGGGTCTTATTAAAACTGGTTAACCTAGATGTTATCCAGTTTTGAAAGTTGCACACAAATTCGAATGACTAACAAATACTTATATTTCCATTTACATGTACTCCCGTAAACTTTTTTTTTAGCTTTTTTTTTCTTAGGAAATAATGGAAAATAGCTAAGCATTTGTTTTGAAAGCAGTGGATATACTGCATACAGCTATGAACTGAAGAGTGTGATTTTTTTCAACCAAACTGTTTATATCCTTAAGCTTCATATCTATACTTGTATATAATTTTTAGAACAGTAAAACAAGCTTTTAAAAGCAAATATTTTTAAGATTCTATTCTGTATGATTGACAAATTGATATTGCATGCCTTTCTTAGAATTTCCTTATTGAAGATGATTTTTTTTTCTTTTTTGCTACTTCATGATTAAAAATCTACATGTCTAAGGTAGCTAGTGCACTTATCTTTTGGAGAAATTCAGCTCATTTCTGAAAGATGTGTATTTAATTAGACTGCTTTAACACAATTTTATGAAGCATGCCAATCAGTATTCAAGAAAATGCACAATATAGGTTTAGTTTTAAGCAACATGTCATTTATCATATAGTGAAGTGGTTACATCATTTAGTTCTTCAGTGTGGTAGTTGTGTAGACGATAAGCATTGTCTTGATCATTGGATAAATTTTGAAGTTTTTCATATGCAAGTTATGATTTAAAAGAGAGATGCCTGCAACTGCAATATTACAATAACAAACAAGCACAGATTTGATATTATCTTATACAGTAGTTCAAAAGTTTTTTTCTAAGATCAATGCAATATCTAAGTAAAATAATGTTGTATTTGTCATTTTTAATACAGATTTAATTAACTTTCTTTTTATATTTATCTCAAATTTGAAAAAAGGTTAAGATGAAATCATTGGCACCTTTGAAAAGTAGAGATGACTTAAATTAATGAGAATAAGATGAATTTTAAACAATGATTAAAAACTACTTAATTATTTGTATTTTTCAACTAAAATTTCATTTTCTGAATGACATACTTATGTTGATAAGTATGACCTAACAACTTTTCCACCTTTGCAACAAATTTCTAGAGATTAAACATACTGAGGAGTGAAGAAGTAGAAGAATATAGAGAAATCCAATGTCAATTACGATACAGGACAATGGTCGCTGAAATCTCGCATACAAAAGATGACCTTCAGACTCTCAGGTAAGTTATTCATCATGTACATTTATGAATCATAAATTATCCACCTGTTCACGTATCTCAGTTTTCATCTTTCAATTTTTCAAGGGCTCTAAATACAACAATAACCTTCTGAAATCAAACATCTGTCATGCTAATAATGTTGAAGTTTTTTTTGTCCATCCATTTGTCTGCATGTCTGTTTGTCCACTTGTCTGCAAATCTCTAACCAATGATAATGACATTTATATTGTTTGAGACAGGGCTTCAATTTTAACATCTCAGTTTCTACTGTTAACTTCTCTCAGGTGATTCATAATTTTTGCTCTGTATTACGTTGACTATGATGTTTACATGTTTCAACTTTAATGGAACTCTGTGTATAGTGGAGTTGGTCTATAACGAAGTTAAAGGGGATTCACTTTTGACTTTGTTATAGGCATCCTTCGTTTTAAGCATCAGAATTTATTACATATATAGATGAATAGTAATTCTTTTCAGGGATTTTATTCATCTCTGTAATAGCATTGAATTTGCTTTCAGCCGATTCGTTATAGACCAATTCTACTGTATTATTAATTTACAAATCATATGGCTTCCATATTTCACATGTGCATTCTTTATAGCAAGAATATTTGGTACAATACTTTGATCTTGTGACTTTGATTCCTTGCTTAGCAATGTGTGAAATAAATGTCTTTTCTGTTTGGTGCCCTGTAACCGATGATTTGTTAAAAAAATTCTTTGTTTACTCAAAAATGTTCTTGACCAGATTACAATGTTTTAGATACGCCATGAGATGAAAAATATAACTAAGTGATATCCAGGACAGAAAAAAATGGTAATTAATATTCAGAGTTTTTAATATAGATATGCTTTTGCAAAATAATTAACAAAAGGAATTCATTTACATGTAATTGTTGCCAAATTTCCAGGTTTATAAAGCTTAATCATTTTATTTTTACGTAAATGTTTTACAGGCCAAGTCAAAATCTTGAAGATGCTTCCAGTGAATCAAAGAAATTTGTCAAAAATGGAATGAATTCTGAAAAAAGATTTTTGCAAGTTCACTACTTAAAGGTAAGGTTTTAAAAGAATGTATCACAAAGACATGTTAAAACTATTTTAATTTTCTCCTCATCTTATTGGCATCACCTTAGCAACGTTTTTCTTCCATTTAACTTTCCATTTGCTAAACAATGGAAGCTAAGAATCAGTGACAAAGTTATGCTTCGAGAGAGGTTTTCAAATTTGTTTGGAGTAATTGGTGCCAGATGCCAGTTGTCTGGATGCTTCACTTTCTGGACAACACTTGCTTGGGACAGAATTTTCAAATTGTATTAGAGCTATGTTTTAGTACTTTGGACGTGTCAATTATCAGGATAATTTGCTACAGAACAAAAGTGTCTGGATTAACAAGGCTCCTTGGTATATGTTACAGCATGATTGACATGGAATTCTGTGTATACACACAAATACCATATTTGTCCTAATAAGGGCGCCCCAGGAATTTTTTTTCATGTAGACTTTTATTACATCAAAACCAGTCCATCCATAGGCAATAAACAGAGAATTAACTTAAAATGACCTTACTGACAAACCCGTTTTGTTATCTCCTTATCTGACAGTAACACATTCTGCTACATTGTATCACTTCTACATTTTATCACTTCTGTTAAACATAACCTTCGGTGACAAGGTCATTCAATCAGCAGGTAAAGTCACTGATAACATTGTTTAGCATTGTTTTTGACCCATTTTGTTTCACAGAATCAAATTTACATCATCAAAGAAAATGTTTAAAAATAGGGACGCCCTGTGCTTCAATTACCCCTGCCCTGCGCCCTTATTAGGACAAACACGGTATGTTGAATTGTTTTGCAAAATGTTTGCATGGCGTTTCTGCTGATTTATATGTTTATCAATATTAAGATGCTATTAACTCAAATGACATATATTACATGTATAAGATTTGAGATAATATCAAATATCTTTTAAATAGTAAATACATATATTTAATGATTTGATAGCCATTAAAATGAAACTCAGGGACATTTTTTTTGTGACAAAGTTTTATGGCATGTTATCATTATATTTCATCTCATGAGATGTAGTCTAGTTAATTATATCAGGTCATTTGAACACCAGGCCCTTTCGCTTTCCAATAATTTGATACCTGGAATAAATTGTTTCTGCATCTGCTTTTCCTTTATAAACGTTATGTCTTTGTGTAGATAGATTTATCATGTTTTGATGCCACACCTAGGACATATTTAAGTGCATATAACCCAAAGTTGAAAAACTTATATCTGTTACATGTAATATTTTTGAAGTACCCATCGTTGTTACTACTATCACAATTAACACTATTTTCTGTGAGCCTGATGCTATATTTTCAATCATGAAAAAGAATACTGAAATTAAATTTAAATATGATTAACTATTAACCTACCATACCACATGTCAGTTACATGTAGGATTGTCTGTGCTGCTAAAATGTCGTTATTTATTCCAAATCACCCCGGTAACGAAACCCCATAGTAAGAAAGTGGCATGAAAGCAGCTCATATGGCTTACTTTGTAGTTTTTGAAGGCAGCATATCTAGATATGCAAGCATTCATGTTTATTTTATAATAACTTTTTAGGTCACCTGAGCCAAAGGCTCATGGTGACCTATTACGATCGTGTTTTGTCTGTAATCGTCGGTCGTTTGTTGTTATTAACTTTTCACATTTTCGACTTCTCAAGAACCACCAGTCAGATTTCAACCAAATTTGGTAGAAAGTAACCTCATATGAAGCCACATAGCGTTTGGGAACTAAAAGGGGCCAGCTCCCTTCGGGGCCCCCAAAAGGGGCAAAAGAATGATAATTTGCGCACATCTTAAAAATGTTCTTCTCATAAACCAGTGATCAGATTTCTTTCTAATTTAGGTTACTTATTTGTTAAGTCAATATCTACAAAGTTTGCAAATGATCAAATCCGTCCATAAATGGGCCACTAGGGGACACTTTCAGTTCAATGGGGTAGTGTTCTTTGTTATTTGTTTATTAAATCAAAANNAAAAGAGCAACCTATTTTGATACTTAGGGGTGAAAGGGTTAATACATAGTTTCTGTTAACTAGTTTCTGCATAACTGGAGACAGTAATGAGTTTTACCATCCTATGTATTTTCAAGGTCAGGGGGTCAGAGGTCAAGGTCACAGAGCAATTTAAAATATTTTAAGTCGAATATCTGGGAATTTTGATATGTGGTTACTGTTTGCATTATTGTAAAGAGCAATGCGTTTTACCATCATGGAAAGTTTCAAAGTCAGGGGGTCAAAGGTCAAGGTCTCAGCAATTTGAAATTTTGAAGCCAAATATTTTGGAAACTTGATTTTTAATACACCTATATGGTTACTGTTGCACAATTGAAGAGAGCACTTAGTTTTACCATCATGGAAAGTGCCAAGATCATGAGGTCAAAGGTCAAGATCACAAAAGAATTTGAAATTTTGGAAGCCAAATATCTTGGAAACTATTGAAATTTCAATATGTGGTTACAGCCACATAATTGTACAGAGTGATGAGGTCTACTATTTTCAAAAAGTCTCAAGGTCGTCATGTCAGAGGTCAATGCCAAAGAGCAATTTGGGATATTCAAAGCCAAATATTTAAAATTAATAATGATAATTAGATTTTCAGTACATAAATGCATTATGGTAGATAATGATGAGTTCTGCCAAAGATGAAGAGCACAGAGCAATTTGAAATTCTAGGAGAAATCTGAACAAATTGTTCCATATTTTTCTCATTGGCCCTATTTAAAATTTTATCTAATAACTATATATAAAGGCCCATTGGGCATCATTTTTATATTCTAATATTTTGAGATGAAAAATTATACCTAGGTGTATTTTAAATTTGTAAATAATACAAATTAAGAATAATTGAAATAAATACTTCACTTCTTGTCAATATTTTGCACAAAGTCTTTAAGAAGTGGAACAGCTGTAAGAGTTGTCTTTCATGTGTTGTTCAGAGAATTGAAAGTGGTTTATATTATTATTGTTTTAATTCTCGATCTTAACCCTTTCAACAATATAGGCCAAAATGGAGTGGACTAAGACAATAGAAATGAACACAACATTCTGATACTTCGGGTTGGAAAGGTTAATCAAGATCAAATTATGTCATATTAATGTCTTTAGTGGAAAAACAAACTTCAAGTGTTCATAATTAATTCCTTACTCAGTTTATGATAACTTATAATTTGCTTTATATTTCTGTGTCAGTTATTAAACTGTTAAGTAGTCACCCCACTGCCACACTAACAAAGTTTAGAGGGGACACATACAGGCAGTATTCTGTCTGTTTGCCCCCAGCTTGCATAATATGCATTCTCATGGACTTTCGACAACAAAACTAATGTTGCTTTTGAGAATCTATCACTTATATGATTATGAAGACGTCATCAAATGCCGGCAAAGTGCTTCAAACAATGGCATATGCTTGGTACGTGGCAGACATCAAGAAGTCAAGGTTCTATATCATGCTAGCACTTTCTACAACACAGAACCTCAGTTTTTAGGCCCCACCTCAATGTCTTTTAGTGTTAACTTTACATACCAAATACCAAGTGTTCGGTGGAGGAACAATTAGTATGTTACTACCTAGGTTTAGTTCGGCCTTGGTTGGAAAAAAATATACTATTCATATTATCACGTTGCATCAAATAAATGATATTAAACCAATCAACAATTTTATTGTACATGGATTGAATAGGTGATGGTTAACTAACACTTGAATTGATATAAAGCATTCTAATCAAGGGACTCAAATATTTGCATTCATATTTTGGTTCATTGAAAATTACAGCCATCTCCTTGCATGAGCGATTTTGTATTTCAAAAACAGTTTACTTTCAATAAACTTTTTTCCCCTCATTTTGATAGTTTCAGTGGTTGACATGTTAATATTAATACAAATTTCATACTTTGTATTCCTATTCCATTTGTTTTCACTTCAAGAATGAATGGTATTAGAGGATGTTATAACCCCCCCCCCCTAAATAATGATACTCCATTAATTGATTGATTTGTCTCTAAAAGGCGACAGAATCTTTGAAATAAACACGATGTTCACATCGTTATATATGTCGGTCTCCAAAGGATGTTCATCGCTAAAATATTAAATGTCATTTATATATGATGCACCAGTTGAATTGCTAGTACATTGTATCATATTAGATCAAGGATGTGTTTTCATGTTTCGTATAACTTTCACATAATTAAGAAACCTCGCCTACATTCCAGGCCAAGGTTATATATAGTATGTTGATTTATTGTAAGTCTAGTTTGAATACGCATAGTTGATACAACAATTTATCTTTACATACAAAGTAATGATGATGCAAAGGATTCTAGTACGTCAGCAATTTTATTTTTGGTAGAAGTATAATATTCATTGTGGCGGAAGAAAGCTTACCAAGAGTGCAAAATATGATATAGAAATTCACTTCCTTATTATAAACTGGTGACCTATCATCCCCTTAAGTTTGAGTAGTTTCCTGCTTTGGAAGCTAAAACGAATTTAAAAGAAAAAGGGGAATTGATTTTGTTTAAGTTACTTTTGATGTTTCATGCATTATCCTCTTTAAGAATGTCATCAAACGCAAGCTCACATGAAGTGATTTCCAGGAAATGACGTATACTGCTCTATATAGTCACTTTTATCGGATATCATCAGAAGATAATATAGCATGTGTACTTATAATTAAAACCAACTAGGCAAAATGTGAAACTGTTACGAGATGAAGTTAACGAATTAAATTTACAGAATATTTTTATCCCAAATGTTATAGAATCGTAGCCCATAACTGACTTCCATTGCAATGTTAACTAAATATGGAGACTGAGTGGACGTTTAATTTTTTGCAAAAATCATTTTGAAATAGATGCACTTTAACTTCAACAACCTACAATAAAAATGTCTCTTCTAAATGATGCTTGACCGATGAAACTTCTGTTCATTTTAGGTACTTCAAGTTCAAAAACAGACTTAATCTATGAGCTCGGTTTTATCGAAATATCTCAAGCATATTTCTAATAAAGCGCCATCTTTCTAAGTTTTTTTTTAGTTTTGTACACATAGTCTCTTTATATGGTTCATGAGTCCTATAAGGAATGCAAAATATGGAGTTGGGCAAACACGTTAGAAATACATTCATGAGAAATGGGATGTGGGATGTGTTATTTAGCTTTTAGACCAGCTTTTATATTGTTATTCTTCATCTTGCTGTTCTCGTCTTTGACATTGTTTTGTATTGTTAACATCCCACTCAAGAATCTTTCACTTTTGTGGAGAAGTCACAATATACCAATGAATGGGTACAAATTTGGTATTATAACCGGTACGTACGGCTTTTGAGCATTGAGTGTTCCTTACCGAACGTTGACAGGGGAACTCGGTTTTTACAGTCTTATCAGATTGGAAGGAAAAGCAAAACAACTGCACGAAGGCTCCGACCTTGAATCTCCAAGTCAAGTCCAAGACAAGCATTTCAGCTGATCGCATTTTCGTATCTTTTTCATTCACACTGTATTTTTCTGTCAGATCTTCTATGATTTTTAAAATCTACAATATGGTTTCCTATAAGCATTATTTTCCAAGAGTTGTTCCCCCTCTGGTGGCCGCTTTATGGGTCAACATGGACACGTTTCTTCTCTAATTTAGAAACCAATTCGATCAGAGTATTAGTGAAATTTTCATTAAAATTAGTTTCTGAGATTAATGAAAACCTGAAGTATATATTTGACCCACAAAACAGGTTGCAATCTATTTATACCAAAGAATACTTCAGTCAATTTGGCTGATTTATTCGGGAAAATTCATAATGTGCTGCCACACAACATGGCCACCGAAGAGAAATAACTCTAGTAAAATACTCCTGCCTGAAAACCATCTATCAATTAAGTTTAAAGAAGATTGAACCTTTTGATTAAAAGACACATGTCAATGACCTTTTAATATCTATCGTGCAGCAGTAAGTTAAGGGATAGAACACTCCCATGTTTTCTCACTGCCACGTTTCCTTAACCATAGCTTTAGTGTGTATTACATTCTAACAAATGAAACACATTGATTCTTGCAAAGCTCCGAAAGATCCGCTTATCAAAGGCATATATGAATTAATGACGTAATAATCACGTGTGTGATTACAAGAGGATGACTGTGTCTAGTTCAATTACCCTACATATCCGTTGAACGATTGAACATGAAAGGACACCTACCGTTTCTTTTACAAAAACATTTGGAGAACGTGTATCTTAACTTTATTCAGCCATTACCTATTTGCACTTATTGGCGTGACATTAGTTTAAAGATAATTGTCATTAACATAAATGTCTCTTTTAAGCGGCGTTTTACGCTCACATGAATTGCTCTGTTCTCCTTTTATTGCAGGGTTATTTCTTGCTTCGCTTTCTAGAGGAGACTGCCGGAAAAGAGCGATTTCTGGAATGCATAAAGAAGCTAACTTTGAAGTTTTATGGCTGTTTTGTTACGTCGGAGGTACGATTACACTTTCAAATACTGTCAGACTATATAAAAATTCATACCTAAGACTTGAAAAAAAAAACCGAATTTTCAGCGGTCTGAAATTAACAAGCCAATATGTGTCACCTTTTATAAAACGATCAAACGTAAAAAAGGGAGATAAAGGCAAAAAAGGAGATCACTTTCCTTTTCAATGTTTCACTAAGTTTCAAAAACTTCAAGGCAATATCTTTTCAGACGGACCTTGTCATGGGGTATCAGAATCACTTTGAAGAAGCAAATGATACATGTTTAGGAAATCAATGTTTTTACGTAAACGTTTTGAAACAGTTGTTGCATACGAATTAAAATGCGCAAGACCAAATGTAACCGAATACATGCAATAGGAATACTTCTTATGCTGTTTGGGTGGGTACAACAATTTTCATATGACTTTATCATCCTCATGACAATAAGATTGATGTTCATATCTATAATATAACTCTCTTTGCGGTGATTTACATCTGTAGTATCACGTACAAATAGATTGCTCTAGCTTTAGTTACTCAACAATCTTTTTAAACTTGATCTTCAACACGTTTAAGATTTGCCATTTTTCTTTGAATAAAAACCTTTATACTTCCCAAATTGTTGTTTTCTACTGGATTGTATTTTCAGATATCTGTTATATTTCATTATAGAAAATTATACAGAAAAGGCGACGTTGTTACGTTTATACTTCCATGTTAAGTCTTATGACTTTTGCTTGATATGCTGATGCAAAATTGGTTATGAGATAGAGAAATACACTTAATCTTGTAGGAAATTGAATTTTTCACTTATGAACTGGTTTAAAATATTCTTGTGACAAGATATTTCTGTGTATACCGTATTTTTTACCTTGTGACCTTGACAACTTCTGAAAGACTTTAACAATCGCCATAATTTCAGATTGGTAAGTGATAGGGCCTTCATATTTCATATCTACATTCTGTGCGACAAGACCTTTCTGTTGGTACCATAATTTTTGAAGTTACGACCTTGACCTTGTGACTTTGACCTACATATAACAAATGCTGCAGTATTCGTTACAGTTGCTTTCTGTTTTACAAACACATCCTGTTTACTTCTGTTTTGTTTTTGTTTTTGGAACTGCTTGTCCTTCTGTTTTACGAACTCTGAATATGGAATACATATGCATTTGTAGTTTGATCCATCTATCTTAAAATTTGAACACATTGAAAAAGATGACATGTATGCAACAGAAGGAAACATCTAAGCACAGGGGCCTCCGTGGCCGAGTGGTTAGCGTGTTCGACTTCGAATCGGAGGGTCCGGGGTTCGAATCCGCGTAGCGCCACTCCGCGGTTGGCCGTCCCTGTCTTTCGGATGAGACAGTAAAAACCGATGTCCCGTGTCACAGAAGT
>JACSZP010015328.1:9071-34216 GCA_016161895.1 Pinna nobilis | reverse complement strand
TGTAAATTTTTGTTTTCTCTTTCTTTCTAAGTTTGATGTATTTGGTAGGTTTTATTATTCATTTTCCCCATGGCTATAAATTGACACTATTTATGATCAATAAAAATTATGTAATTTAAAGATAAAATCACTGAGAGCCTAAAAACTACAAAACTGTACCTACACTGAACCTGAAAACGAGACGATGACATTTGGTGAAGTTTTGTTTTCATACTCATTATAAACCCATAATCTTTTGTTTTAAACCTGAGTTAAATCAATGTAATTCTGGTGATTCATTTTAATTCCAGAAAGTAATTTATGAAGACCAAGGAATACCAAGTCATCAAACCTAAAGTTGAGCTATAACATGTCACATTTCTACAACATACTACCAGTCTACATTATTGCTGTGCTTATATACACTGGAGCCTCATTAATCTGAATGCCTTCATTCCTAAGAAAAATTGTCCTGATAAATGAAACATCCTGAAAACTAAAACAACACCTCTTTAATGATCAGTGTAAATTTTANNTGTTTAATATCCCACTCAAGAATATTTCACTCATATGGAGACGTCACTGTGTGATGGTGAAGGGCGACAAATTTTGCCTATGCTCGGCACTGCTGGCCGTAGAGCAGGGAGGGTTCAACACCTACTGTGACATGAGACATCTATTTTTACTGTGTCATCCGAAAGACAGGGACGGCTAACCACAGAGTGGCACTGCAGGAATCAAACCCCAGACCCTTCGATTCATCCAGATTACTTGTATTGGTGTCCAGATTAACAAGGCTCGACTGTTCATGCATACACGTTATGTTTTAACCAGCTCTCTCATATATGCAAGCACATATGGATTAGCAGAAGATGGCCAATTGCACTCCAAACTGTTGTCATGGCAACACAATCAACTTTTTTAAAAACTGAAATATGTAATGTTCATTAACTCACGAAAAAGGTGACTTCAATATTATAATGCAAACACTATCGTGCTAAATCAAGGAAGTTCAAAGCTGAGTACAATACTACAGAGAAAAAGAAAAAAATTCAACCCTTTCAACACCACAGACCGAAATGGATTGGTCCAGACAATAGAAAAGAGAATACCATTATGATACTTGGGGTTGAAAGGGCTAAAAGGAAAAGAATGAATATACAACCTCAAAAGACTTACCTTTGCAAACTGGACAACATGCATTTTCTGGTATTTCCATATAAGGGCATATTGTAATATTATGACAGGTTTCCCTTTTACAGAAGGTGATGCCGTGACGACAGTTACAGATAGAACACTTGTCTGGTTTCCAGCTCTCCCCGTCTTTATGAAGCGTGCTTGTCAAATCATTGTAACAATTCAAGTTGGTTTCTGAAATCAAGAAAAGAAAGTCTGACTCAAAAAGCATGACTGAATTCTTATCCATTCTGCAGTGCAATAATAATTGTATAAACATTTAGAAATTCCTGAAAAAGCTGAAAGTATGATCAAATTTGAAGTTTAAAGTGTCCATTCAAAGTATACATGTATACCAGCATAAGACCCACATGATTTTTACCCAAATTTACAGACACTAAATTCAAATCAGTCATTCTGTTCAATGGTAAGTATTATTTCTGTTATTGTTAGTATTACATTCTGTATTACATATACTTGTATTCCCAAGGTGCTGGAGTCTTCATTAAATTATTGAATCAATGAGTGTTCTTCAATTTTTACATTCAGAAATAAACTAATTCCAATTTATAGTCATCAGGATGGAATGTCTGGTCACATGAACAAATCACTATAGATATTAATACACAGTGGAAACTTACTATTCCGACCATCTTACTGACTGGCTCAAACAAGTCTATTTTCTGGTAAAGGTCTATACAAACATCCAAAAAATATCTACTTTACTGATTGCAACAAGAGTTGCCATTGCCCACAGACGTAAAAGCAAAGGTCAAGGCCATTAATTCACAAGTAATGGCCCTAGATAAAAGCCTTAATCATGAGGAATCTATATGTGAACCAGAGATCCACGGATCTTGCAGCTCTACTGGTACATATGGATACATGTTGAGCAATATAGATTATGACTTTAATACTATAGTCCTTAAAATGACCTTAAGAGGTCCAAATAGCTCAAACTTTATTTCAGACCAAATAGACTTTAAAATAAACGTATTAGTGGCTGGAGGAGAAGCAATAACAAGATTTCACTGTTTTGGCCCCTAAAATGGCCCCTTTAAATTGGACAAGGCCGAATTTCATTTAAGACCGAATAAATGTTATGCTGAAAACAAATATGAAGTCTAAAAGTGAATATGTAGTATGGTTTAGGAGGAGTAGCAATAACAAGATTTACAAAGTGCTAAATAGGGAAATTTGACAAAGTCCGTAAAAATGGGCCCTATTGGTCGAACCAGCTTGATTTTCATTTTAGACCAACTAGACATTATACTGAATACATTAGTGGTAGCCCAATGTTTATATGACTTACAGTTCAGGAGATGTAGCTATAACATGATTTTACTATTTTGGCCCCTAAACTGGCCCCTTTAGATTTGACAAGGCTGAATTTCATTTTATACCGACTACATGTTATACTGAAAACATATATGAAGTCTAGAAGCGAATATGTAGTATGGTTTAGGAGGAGTAGTGATAACAAGGTTTACATAGAACTAAATAGGGAAATTTGACAAAGTCCCTAAAAATGGCCCCTATTGGTCGAACCACAGTGAATTTCATTTTAGACCAACTAGACATTATACTGAATACATTAGTGGTAGTCCCATGTTTATATGACTTATGGTTCAGGAGGAGTAGCGATAACAAGATTTACATAGAGTTAAATAGGGAAATTTGACAAAGTCCCTAAAAATGGCCCCTATTGGTCAAACCAGGCAGAATTTCATTTTAGACCAACTAGACATTATACTGAATACATTAATGGTAGTCCCATGTTTATATGACTTACGGTTTAGGAGGAGTAGCGATAACAAGATTTTACTATTTTGGCCCCTAAACTAGCCCCTTTTGATTTGACAAGACTGAATTTCATTTTAGACCAACTACATGTTATGCTGAAAACATATATGAAGTCTAGAAGTGAATATGTAGTATGGTTTAGGAGGAGTAGTGATAACAAGATTTACATAGAGCTAAATAGGAAAATTTGACGAAGTCCCTAAAAATGGCCCCTATTGGTCGAACCACAGTGAATTTCATTTTAGACCAACTAGACATTATAATGAATACATTAATGGTAGTCCCATGTTTATATGACTCACGGTTCAGGAGGAGTAGCGATAACAAGATTTCACTATTTTGGCCCCTAAACTGGCCCCTTTTGATTTGACAAGGCTGAATTTTATTTTAGATCAACTACATGTTATGCTGAAAGCATATATGAAGTCTAGAAGTGAATATGTAGTATGGTTTAGGAGGAGTAGCGATAACAAGACATTGTTTACGGACGGACGGACGGACGGACAACGGGGTATCGCATAAGCTCTGCTGGTCTATGACCAGTAGAGATAATAATTAAAAGATATGGACAAAAGTTTTGTCTAAGAACACTGATGCCCCTGCCAGCAACAATGACAATGGGAGTATGGCATTATCAATTTACATACTTTTGTTCAAGTGGGCTTAAAATGACAAAAATGTTTAAATATGAGGGTGAAATGCTAAAATATATCTCTGTTCAGAAAATGTAACATCCACATTCAAACAAGGTCAGACATAAGTATCCTACAACCTTTCAATGATGTTTATAAATAATTGTTAAATTAAGCTAGAAGTCAGTTTATCTGATAATGAAGTACTTTCTAATAGGCCTAAGCTTTAATGTTTTGTTTCTGTTTTTGCTTTATGCAACCTTCGATAACTTTCAGTCATATTTTGGTGGTCAGTTTTTATTGGTGAAAGAGAGAACCCGGTCACTAATGTACCCATGAAGAAACCAACAACAGCCTTATGCAAGTGAACTAGAAAATTTTCTAACACAATCAACTTAGATCCAGTAAGGCTTGAACTCAAGCTGACTAGAGGTGAGAGACTGAGTGATTCAAAGCGTAATGCTTTAACCCTTTGGCCACGGAGACCGTAATGTTTTGTAGGTTCAGACCTGATAATGATCTTCTCTTCTCTTCCTCAATGAGAAAAAATATCATTAGTTCCTCTGCCTTCAAAGGCTTTAGATAAGGAAAATTCACAAACATTCACTTAAGTTGTGATCATTTCAAACTACTAGCTGTCGAGGAAGAGGTTTTTGAGCTAAGTTGAAAACAAGGTTTACATTCCTACGGATATACTATGTAGACAGCCACAAAGGATTGCAGCAATGTCCATGCCATTTTCATATAGAAGAGAAAACACTTAGTCTGGAGTCTGTCTTTACAGATTTGTAATGTTGTCAAGGCCTAAATCCTGTGCAAACCAGAAACCAGAATTAAGATTGGTAGGCCTGAACTAGTTACTACTGGACATACTATCATATCATACATGTATGAACATACTGCAAGAAAGAAAACATGTGCATGTATGTGTTTGTATGTGTGAGAGAAATTTTTTTTTTAGAGAGAGAGAGAGAGAGATTTTTTTACCTAGGCTTTGAATTTGATCTTGTGCAGTAAAGAATATGCTTAAAATCTTTCAACAACACAGGACCTTAGGTTCTCCTCTCCAGCAACTAGATAGGAAAACCAGTCTAGCTACCTGGTACCTAGACATGACTAAAGAGCACTATGGTCAAGTGTAAAGTATGTAAGTAATTGAGTCAGAGAAGAAGGTAGGTATATTATTTCTGAATTGCTTCAGTATTAGCTTTATGATAATATTACACGTGTACTAGCAAGAAAAGTAAATAAATAAACAAAACCTGCATACCAACAAATGATAATCAGTCACGTTAAGTACCACATGCAATTTATACAGGGCACTGACTACATGAACCAGGCATGGTAAATAATTCTGTTTATACAATAAAATATCATAATCTATCCATGCCAAGTCTTCGTTTTGATTGTACTGAGGTAACCTTCATTTTGGCTGTCTGTGTAAACAGGCAGTTATTCTAAGCTGTCTATACATAACAGTCTTGTATCATAATGTTGCTAATTAGTGTACAACATAGTTGGGCTGTTAGTATAGCCCATTGTTAACTTGTATATAAATATGTATTCATACATGTTATACAGCTGAACTTTGCTATTGGGTCATTTTAGCAGTTTTTAACCATTGATATGTCCACTGTGCTTATCGTAGAACCAAGAGGTCATAGGATGAAGTCTAAGTGAGAATATGGTTGGTTTTCTTGACCCTTAAATTATAAAGTAAAAAAAACCAAGGTTTCATGTCTCGGTAAGTATCTGCACGATCCCTCATTGCTCATTAGAGGTTGTGGTGGCCTAGTGGCAAACATGCTCATATTCTGATCACAAGGCCCTGGGTTCGAATCTGTGCCACACTGTGATTAGCTGTCTCTCTCCTATGGATGAGATAGTAAAACTTGATATCCCATGTCACAGTAGGTGTCAGCACATTAATGAGCCTTCCCTACTCTTCCGCCATAAGTGCCGAGCATACATGTAGGTAAAATTTGTTGTCCTGCACCATCATACAGTGATGTCTCCATCACATTGAAAGGTTCTTGAATGGGACATTAAACAACAATACAACCAACCAACCATCACTGCCCACTGGCCCAGAGTGCTGAGCATAGGCCAAATTCTAAGCCATTCACTAGCATTCAGTTACATCTTCATATAAATGAAAGATTCGGCATTGGGATGTAAAATAACACATGCAGCTGGGGAAAAGTAAAGAGCACAAAGAAAAACAGACAAATAGTAATTGCCATATCCTGTATTAAGGTGGATCAAAACATTTTAAGTTTGAATAATCAAAGAGGGGGTGATACATCAAAGGGGGAGAGCGTGAGCCTTCCACATAAATCCTGACATGACCAATCAACTTGACTTCTCACAGATACCAGTCTGATCTACTGCACATTTGTGGTTTATCGTGCAGCAATTTTGGAACTTACGTCATAATTTTCAAAATGCACTTTGAAATTCACCAAATTACGAGAATAAAAAGTAAAATAAGATTTCAAAGCTCACATAAAAGTTTTTTTTGACATTGAAATTAAGTCATTGACCCCTCAAATTTAAAAATGAACTCTTCCAACCAATGAAAAGGACCTCTTTAAATGTGGCATCAGGGGGCAACAAGTTAAAGTCTTCTTAACATGCCCACTCAAGCAGTGAGCAATCTACCACTGGGCCACAGCTAGCTCTGAAAAGTGTATTGACCTAACAAGAGATGTGCAACCACACAAAAACAACCCTCTCATCAAAGAATTGGCTCAGTATGCACTTTTTTATCAAGTATTCTCGTGAGCGCAGGACGTTACAACATTACAATAATAACAGTGACTTTTATGATACCTACAAACACCGGCATCTAAGAAGTAACAATATTTAACATCACAATGGATTTGTTTAAAACATGTTCATTCTGAAAACAACAATTTCTTCATATTTGCATATGACTGGAGTCATTTACCTAATAGCTGTTTCGTTTTATTTCTGTTTGCTTGTTTTGTTTGTTTTATGTGTTTAATGCCACTCTTGACAGTCTTTCACTTATATGGTGGTAGCCATTTTTATTGGCGGAGGAGAGAACCAAGTAGCTAAAGTAACCAGGAAGAGACCACCGACCTGCATGTAAACTGGCAAACTTTCCCACATAATCAACTTGGGTTCCAGCAGAACTCACCCTGACTTGACAAACCCACACTGACAAGAGGTGAGAGACTAAGTGGTTTAAAGTAAAATGCTCTAACCATTTGGCCATATAGAGACTTTTTTTTCTAATACACTAGGTAGAAGCAGAGAGCCACAAAATGGCAACACCTGCTTGTGAAAATGAAGGTATGAGATAAAGTTAGTAAATCAATTAAGGCCCCAGCACACCTGTGTGCCACAACTGGACCATGCATTGTAACTTTCCTTTCTGTCGTATTGAACAGTTGACATGCTGGTTAATGGTAAAGATCAGTTTGCTGTTCATTGTTTGGAAACAAAGCTGTATTTTTATAGTCCAGTAAAATAATGCAAACTTTTCAGGGCAACATTCTTATTAAGATTAAATACACAAATGGTGCAGGCATTTCAAAACACCCTATTTACTCAACAACGTAATATACACATGCTGCAAGTATTTCTAAGAAATCGTAACAGGAAAACCAACAAACATGACTTTCAAAGTATTTCATTGAACTATAGATTTTTGCTGTATACAATGAGGTCTGTTGTATGAGATCATATTTGAATGGTTTATTCCCAATAGATGTTTTACTGCGTGCTTGCTCATCTTTGGGTTACAGCGTCATATTCTTGAGCCGAGGGTTGTGGGTATATACTGATGTATACATGTGCTTTAACTATGTTTCAGTCCTTACTTTGTACAATTGCACATTTACTTATTGGCATTTTTAAGGTATGGTGTGGTATTGTTGTTTAACATCCCACTCAAGAATATTTCACTCATATGGAGACGTCATCGTGTGCCGGTGAAGGGCTACAAATTTTGCCTATGCTCAGCACTGCTGGCCGTAGAGCAGGGAGGGTTCTTGAAAGTGCCAACACCTACTGTAACATGGGACCTCGGTTTTTACTGTCTCATCCGAAAGACAAGGTTAGCCAACCACAGAGTGGCGCTACGCGACTCAAACCCAGATCTTTCGATTCGCAGTCAAACACGCTAACCACTCGGCCACAGAATTTTTAAGACTTTCAACATTATCTCAATATGGACCTTTCCAAAGATTTTATTCTATACAACAACGGTCATGGATATTTAATGCCTGATTCAAAAATCTTTTACTTATACGGAGATGTCACCATATGCTGGTGAAATGGCTACAATTTGGCCTATGTTTGACATTTACGGCCCTTGAGCATTAAGGATTTATTACCATGCTAGCACCTACTGTAACATAGGACTTCTTGGATTCAACTTGTATCCTTTATGCTACAGATATACGTAAATAAGACATGGCAGAATATAATTACTGTTACAGTCCATTGGTCCAATCAAGTTAGACAGATCTTGTTTAATTATCACAGGCAGGTTGACCAGTTCACAAGGATCAAAATGTCCAGTCAATGTGTGAATGTGCAAATACAGAATGTATGATTACTGACAGCCATTAACACTTGCCAGGAAATTAAGGTGTGTCCCCAGTAATACATATGAAATGTGTATATATCCCTGCCAAATTCCATTAAGCTCTATTGCATAGTTCTTGTTATCTTCTCAACCAAGTACACCATCAATAGTGAGACCCCTTTAGATGAAAGTGAAGGAATCTTGGCATTTTGTCTTTTAATAGATCTGAAGCTACCTACATCCAAATTAATCATTTTGTTGCTTTATTTTACTGTTGTTAAACATTACCTTCAAGAATCTTTCACTCATATGAAGATGTGAAGGTGTTCATATTTTGGCCGATACTCAACATTTGGGACAATGGAACATTGAGAGATCTCTATTGTGTCAACACCTACTATGACACTGGACCTCAGTGTTTAAGGTCCCATCCAAACAACCTCAAATTAAGCTTCACACAACAATTGCTTGGTGAATGAACAGTTGCAATCCATGTTCACAACATAGGTTTGTACCTATGAAGCACCTGTTTGAACTATGACAGTTTCTACAGTAAAATCATGAATCATCCCTCATCAAAACAGAATACCGGGTATAAGAGAAAGAGTCTCATGATCAAATGCAACTCTTATGTTCAATACAAAATCTCTACAAATAGTGCTTTTGTGAGTGTCAGATAGTTTCAGAAAAATAAATCTTGAGAAAGTAGTCAAAGAATTGTCATCCTGAAAAGTTGTATTCAGGACAAACATCATTAAATTGTTAGCAACATGATGTGGTATTATTGACAAGTATGATGCATTATTGAAAGGTTTGTGCAATCTGTCAGCTCTAAATGACATCCTGGCAAATCATTTCATCATTCCCACAAATGTGCACAAATGTTTTCTAGTTTATGTAGCCACATTTAGAAAGAACTTTAAATTTTATGTTAAGCAATGAAGCAAATGTACAATTTGTACATAAATGTATATAAAGAATTGTAGGAAGAATATGGCCTTTTCATTACATTATTGCACCTAATGTGAAGAAATCTTTGACCTTGAAACACATAAATTTCCTGGTGAAACTGATTTATTACGCATTTTACATGTGCAGTGACAGTCTACCTGAGATGCAGTGACGGATTGCTAAAGATGTACCTACAAGGTCGCTCGTTATGTACTACCAAGTTTTAGTAATTTTATGTAAATGGAATTACAACCATAAATCCTGGTGGTGATGCAGTAGGGAAGTCTTTATTTTATTTTGTTTTACTGTTATATAACGTCCCACCCTGTTTTTTTCATGTTTATGATGACATCACTGAATGACAATAGGAGGCTCCATATATGGCTTATACATGTACTTGACACTCTGGACTATTCAGTGGTGGGGGATCTTATGAATGTGGGGTGGGGGAGATCAATATCATGCAACAGTTGAAATGCAAATTTTCCACCAATGAAAACAACCTAGATTGGAATTAAATTTATGTCTCCTGCATAGAAGGCTTTGTCATCATCACTTAAGTTGGTTGGTTGGTTGTATTGTACAGGGATGAGATTCTACTAAAGTCAAATAAGAGGAAAACGGCTCCTTTCTGGGAAATTAATGGTAAAAATAAAGATTTTACATTGCAGCAAAATCAAAGAAAAGGAGGAATTCCTCTGATCAGAGGAAAAATCTCATCCCCGATTGTATTTAAAATCCCACTCAAGAATCTTTCACTTATATGGAGGCGCCATCTTATGCCAGTGAAGGGCAATAAATTCGGCCTGCTGGCCATAGAAAAAAGAGGGGGCATTTGCCTTCTGATTGTAAGATCCTGAGTTTGAATCTGCATCATTGTTGGCTGTACCTGACCTTCAGACAGTGAAAACCAATGTCCCATATCACAGGAGATGTTGGCACGTTCAAGAACCATCCTCCCTCGATGCCTGTAAGTACTGAGCGTAGGCCATATTTGTCAGCCGTCATTGGCATCGGTGATGTCTCCATAAAATTAAAAGATGTTAAATGACAATGCAACCAACCAAGTTTGCCTTACTTTTTATGCCCCAGTAACTGAGATGACAGCAAATACAGGTCTAATTTTCTATAAAGTAAACTAGGATCAACTGGTATCTGGGTCAACACCTCAGGGGTAGATTCAGATGCAGGTAATTTACATATTCAAATCTGTAAATTGGATTTTAAATTCATAAACTTTTATCAATGTTCTGTTCAAAAAATCAATCTCACTGGTATTTCATATTTCCATTTAGAATTTAGTTTTCTAAATTAAAGATTTTAGAAGCTAAATCCAACTTGTTGAAATTTTGTTGAGAAATTCTGCTATGTTGGAGTGGTCCAGCAGATACAGGTTACAAAAACTGTTATTGCAGAGAAGCATTGTTTACATTGTACCAGACTAATCCCTAAGATGGGACCTTCAACTTTACAGTCTCATATGAAAGTGTAGAGGAAACCAAGGCTAGGTACCATAAAACTGAAGAAGATAAGTGAGTCTCAGAAGTTCCTCCAAATTCTCAAACAATCAGAATTCTGGGTTTGGTACCACAAACATTAAGAATTCACTATGAGGTTTATCTCAACTCTGGTTTTTCAACCAATGAGAATTCAGTATAAGCTGGAGTTGAGTGAATTCTCAGACTTAGTAAATCCTCAAGTTTTATGGTTCCAGGCCTAAAAGTCAATGGACTTGAGTAAATTCTAAGAACTGAGTAAATTGTCATGGTTTACTGGTGCCCTGCTCAGTCATGTCTCAGTTGTGAATCAAACCCCTGACCATTCAGTCTTGAGCTGAGTCTATGAGTAAGAAATGTTCATGAGCAATGTTGTGTTCAATAAGATGAAAGTGATGGTGAAAGAAAACGGTGAGCCAAGAAAAGCAATATTAGGATAAGATACAATCAACATCAGCTGAACATGAATATTGATGTTGGACAAAAGATAAATCATGTGAACTAAGTTCAAGGAAACATGAAAAAAAATTTATATTGAGGCAAGAATAAGATGTATGGTGGACTCACAATGAAAGATTACCTCACTATGACAAGACCGCAACTCCATGGCCGAATGGTTAGAGCATTGCACTTTAGACCTCTCAGTCTCTCACCTCTTGTCAGCATGGGTTCGAACCTTCCTGGAACTTAAACTGATTATGTGAGAAAGTTTGCCAGTTTACTTGCAGATGGCCAGTGGTCTCTTCCTAGGTGCATTTGTAATTGAGCTCTCTCCTCCACCAATAAAAACTAGCCACCACCATAAGACTGAAAGATTGTCAATTGTGGCATAAACCAAATATCAAAAACAAAAAAAAGGTACAAGACCAACTCACATTCAAGACCTTCAAACATCAGAATGTTGATCATGATTCTAAGCTTTTAAGACCTTACTGTAAAAACCTTTACTATCAGTCCAATCAGAGCTAGTCACTAGAGAGGTCTTAAAAGTAAGGTTCCACTGTGGATTTTAACAGATCACTAGACTTACCATTAACACAGCGGAATCTTGTACAACATCGTCCTGGCTTTTCTTTACCTTTGTCGATAATCTGAACCTGCAGACCATCCCGGCAGGTGACTGGTGGACATGTACTGCACTCACAACTGAAAAGGAAAGTGAAAGTAAGATGGTGAAGATCTTTCACTTATATGGAGACTTCACCAATGCTAATGGAACAACAAATTTCACATATGATTGGCACTTATGGCCTTAGAGTAGGGAGGGTTCTTTAATATGCCAACACCTACTGTGACACAGGTTTTTAACAACTCATCTGAAAGACAGGGACAGTCAATTTCAGCATCACAAAGATTCAAACCTAAGACCTCTTGATTAGAAGGCAGACACACTAACCACTGAGCCACAGTAGCCCTTTTAACAAAGTATCATAAAAAAAGAAAATTTCATCCACAAGAATTAGTAGATACATGTAGAGAATGTTTGTCTTATAGAATAATAGCAGCCAGCACACAATTACTGGTACTTCTCAAATTGAATATTCAATAGGGATCGCTTTTTGATAAACAATGCTGAACCCTTTCAACCTCAAGTATAAAATGGTATGCTCTTTTCTATTTTCTTAGACTAGTCCATTACAACCAGTGGTGTTTACAGGGTTAAATTACTTCAGTTTTATATCCAATGTACTGTATAAGAAATCCAAATTGGATTGATGAATACGAAAAACTATAGGTCACTCACATAAAACATAAAGCATTTTCTTTATGGATTAATTTTGTCTGACATCTGATGTACATCAACAAAATTTATTGCATGTGGCCTTTGGTGGGGAAATCTAATTCTCCCTTTCTAACAGTCAGCCCATTCAATATCCACAGCACAATATGAATCTGCACTCGGTGGAACCTTACAAAAAGTGCATTAAGCATTGTATTCTAAATTTGATTATCAAAAATCAAATATAAAAACAAAGAAGGATCGATATGAATACTACAATATCAGTTATTTATTAACAGTTCATGTCTGATTTGCTGTTCCCAACACAAATCCTGTATTAATTGTATTCTCAGATAGCTAATAAATACACATATAATGCCAAGAACACAAACACTGACCGCAAGATCAAGAAATTTTGTTTGGTTTCAACTTGGTTCATCTCTTTAATGAAATTCAATTCAGACCACATATGACAGCTAGGTCTGGCCTTGAGGGATAATAATTAATGAAAATATTTATTCTCTTTGATAAAATACCAGGCTACACAAAAATCACAAAAGTTAAACTGGCAATTATGCATGCTTGTTGAACTAAGTCTCAATATCCACGATGAATTGACAGATAAGCTACTATTTTTATTGTAAAGTACAATGCAATAACAAATATGGGTGTCATGCAGGGGTCTATTGGAATTTTTTGTTGCCTTTCTTGATAGATACTTTCAATATTGACCTGGTGAAAGTCATCTTTCTTACATTAAATACAAACATCACAAGGATTACAGATTAAATTTCAAATACCCAACAACAACAATTTCAGTTTTAACAACAAGTAAACAATGTGTCATAAATGCTGAAATATAAAGTATACAAGGACATACTCTAAGTCAATTGTGCAGGGACAAAATACAATTTACAGGGGAAAATATTTAGTTTTGCTGTTAGCAAAGACAACATAACTAAGTCTACTACAGAGAATTGGATCTCCTCCTCCATAACACTCAACACAATGGGACACTCCAGTTACATCAGCACTTAGATACAGACAATCCAGGTATTATGAAAGGTAAACACTTCAGGTAAGTCAAAAGTCACACACACTTGTAATACTGACCGCACAAATCCAATCCAACAAAAACACTGTGTAGTTGTGTTATTGTTTGACGTCCCACTCAAAAATCTGTCACTCGTAAGGTGATCTCATCATATGCAGGTGAGGGGCTAAAAATGTTGGCCCATGTTAGACACTTACTATCAGTAAGCAGTCAGGAATCTTTTACATGTAAAGACCATGGTGACTAGAGATCACACTATTTTAAGCCTTAATCTATACAGGTAAAAAAAAAGTCGAACCCATGGCCTATTGGTTACAAGAGACATGCATACCATAGAGCATCTGCGATGACTGACAAAGGCAATGAAATGAAATCAAGTTGTTCAACCTCTGTACAAGAACACATCAAACAAAAGACAGTAAAATTAGAACTAAACAAGACCTACAGACTATCAAATACAGTAAAACCTGCTTTAGTGAGTACCTGTACATAAAGACCACCTGCATGGTCACAAAGACCATTTTTGTCCACATAAGTACCATTTGTGTACAAATCAACCTCTGTATACAGACCACCTCTCTATAAAGACTATTTTTCTGATATCCCTATAAAGGAGGTTACTATGATTTTAAACAATGAATCATATTACATATCATACCAGTAAAAAGCACAAATCGGTAAAAACGTCCCATATTTTAGTAAAACAAATGACTTAGAATTGCAAATTTTGCACTTGTATATTGGGAGACTTTTTTACTATAATACTTGAAATTTAAGATAATTTTTATCAATGTTGTTTGTCTTCTGAACAGTCTCCTGATATGATAACAATTTATGCAAAGATAAAAAATAAAGATTTTCTGCTTAATATCTTTACAACAAACAAACCATAAGATTTTATCACCGACACTTGCATTATGTTTTGAGGGTGCGATAGCATCAACGTGAACCCAAAGTTAAGTATTTTCAATCGTCATTGAACTTTTTTTTTTGAAGATTAGAAATATAGAGATCAATGATTAAATGGGAATTGGAAAAATAAACAGCTAAAAAATAATGGACAGACATGGAGTAAATACTCAATCAGCATGAGGAGATGTTACAACTCTTCGATTGGAGAAGGAGATAGGGCACGCAGGACAGACATAAACAGTACCCACCACAGAACAAACAGTAAATGCTGCATTCTGACACAAACTTAGATCATGTTATGATGTGATTAATCTGCCATGCTGATTTCCTTTTTTGATACAAGTGACAATAAATCTTTACAGATAAATATAGAGGGCGCTGTAGTCATTACCACAGTGGGGGATTCTGCTGACCTTCCGTGGACCTACCTATTGCTGTGCTGCTCTGTTCATAAGCACTGGAAACTCTACCCTCTCCAAACACCTATAATTGACCCTCCACAGAAGCCAACCATTAAATCAGTAGGTCTTGTAACATTGCTATTATAAGGATGGATTTTCATGTAAAATTAATAAGCAGAATTTGCTGTGGTGTTAAATTGCAAAATGTCAACAGTTTAAACAGATATGTAATTGAAACACAAATTGCACATCATACCCTTGTGAACTATATTGTACTGCAGGATCCATCTTGGCAGTACTGCATCTGTACCAAGACGATCGGGTCGTTTCGCGACATAACACGGAGGGTATACCCGCTTATCATGTTGATCGCAAATTTGCATGTTAAGTTGCATTTTTAATATTTGATACATACATAGATGAGGAACTTTGACATAACTTTGTAATCAAAGCGATCATTTGTCACCGAGACTGTAGACGGTTTCGTAAGATGAGAAGACAAGAGTCAAGACCCTGACAATCAATCCGAGCAATTAATCCAACCCATTAAACACAATTTACGTTATCATAGAAATTTGTTCAAACTTGAAGAGACAGTTCTATTCTAAGTTTAAAAACTTGCAGGTGATAATATATAAAAGAATTGAAATATCTTGATGCCTATAAAGAATGGAAGGTGTCTTTATAATTAACTTGAATTTTTCACCAATTGAGAACTCATTGAAATACTGAGATGTACTGTTAATAAGACCGCAATATCCAATTAATATTGTATTTCTACTGGGCCCTGGGGGGAATAACCTTTGAAAAAACAGTCAAAACTACACTTATCCCAAACCTGTAGTGTCTATCAACAATAAGGTACACAAAAGTGTAAGCTATTCCAGCATCTGTGAAAACAGTAGTTGATGTACACCTTTAACGAACCCGCTGGGCCTTTGATTGTTATCACCTGACATTCAGGTGTTTTACCAATTGACAAAGGTCAACTTGCCCTTGTCCTTGTTCTCCTTGCCTTGCTCTACCTCCTTTATGTCAAATCCATTAGATTTTATTATTGGAAAACATATCAGGATGTTGTGAAAAAGAAAAACAAAACAAAAAACTTGCTATGAGATACCTAAAGGGACATACTTGAACATGTATATATGCAAAAATGTACTGAAATGCAGCACAGGTGCTCTGTCTGGTAGCTTCTTATGATGGTTGTGTGTTAAGTAATGAAATGTGCAATCCTCCCTGAAAGTATGTTCTTACAAGTGTAAAACCGTTTAAACTTAAGTGTGCACTTACACTAGGAGCTGCTGTATCAACAGAGTAATTACACTTACAAGTGTGGCTGTGCCGCAGAAGTTATAGCGAGTTCCCTACTGACCATGAGGATCTGGGTTCAAATCCAAGCTGTGTTGTGGTTGACTGTCATCGTCTTTCGGATGAGACAGTTAAAACTGAGGGACTGTGTCACAGAATGTTAAAGTACTCTCAGTGATCTATGGCCATAATCAAAGGCAAAACATGTCGCACTGTTGATGCCTCCATATACATGAAAGATTTTTTAGTGGGACGTTAAACGACAATACAACCAACCAGCCTTTCCTGGCTTTATGACACTATGATATGACTGAAATAACGTGAAATTGGCATAAACATTAACAAAAACAAACAAAAACCAATGGAGCTGTGTCACATAATTGTATAGCCCTCCCCAAAATGATGTTCTTCTGTCAAGTGTAATGCTGTTAAAATTTAAGCATGTACTTATAACAAGAGCTATAATACCAGCAGAATAATTACAATTACAAGTGTTCAAAGAATTAAAATATCAATAAGCATCTTGACAAAAGTGGAACACTGCTGAGAAGGAACTCGGTAAAGAAATAAGATTTTCATTGTTTGTTGGTTATCTACCTCTCTTCTTGAGAATTATCAAATATTTCATATACTAGGTTATATGACACAGTAGCATATAGGGTTTTTTTGCCTTTCTTTAAAACAAAACATCTAAATTTCACTTCTTTACTAATTTTCAAGTATATCTCTGATTTTAACAATTCATTACGATAAGAAACAATGATACCATAATCTTCAATTCACTTAGTCAATCCTTGACATAAGACTATTTGATATTCACTGCCTCATCCTATGAACAGAAAATCTATCTATGCTGCAGCCAAGATTCAAACCCTTAACCCCCAAGCCTTTAGCCAAGTACCACCACAGAGGTAAAACCGAAAATCTCATTTATCATCAAACTATTATGTATCAGTGAGTAGCATAGATAAAATAAACTGTGCTAGTATAGCCTCTAAACAAATTCATCATGTTAAGTTAACCATGCAAATAATTCTTCGAAAAAAAATCAGTTTGTTTAGGATTAGACAAAGTTAATCTGTAAATGAGGTCTTGATAAACAGTGTTTGTTTAGGATTACCCTAGTGTGTATTTAATCTGTAATAAATCAAAAAGGTTGCCAAAAGTAAAATATAATGTATTAACATTGTTCATATGAATTGTATATATATGCTATTTCCATTTATTTATTATTTAATCTTTCTGTGATTAAACTGCTCACTTATAAAATTAAAACTCATGCCTAATTTCTAGTAGAGAGCCAAGCTATGGCTGGCTGTCCCTGTCCTTCAGATGAGACAGCAAAAACCAAGGTTCCACGTCACAGTAGGTGTAGGCACATTAAAGAACCCTCCCTGATCTGCGACCATAAGTCACGAGCATAGGCAAAATTTGTCTCCCTTCAACAGCACACGGTAACGTCTCCATATAAGTGAAAGATTCCTGAATGGGATGTTAAACAATGAAATAGCCAACCACAAACCATGGTGCAATGCTTAAG
Source organism: Pinna nobilis (assembly GCA_016161895.1). Classification (NCBI taxonomy): domain Eukaryota; kingdom Metazoa; phylum Mollusca; class Bivalvia; order Pterioida; family Pinnidae; genus Pinna; species Pinna nobilis. The sequence continues at coordinate 16,683 of JACSZP010015328.1, read as the reverse complement.
TTAAGATTGAAATGTCCAGGGTTTTAATCCCTACAGAGGCTGTTGACTTTTACGGTCTTTTGGATGAGACAGAAAAAAACAAGGGCCTATGTTACAGTAAGCACTAGTACTTCTGAAAACTCACAGTTCAATGGCCATAGAAATAAAATCTTAAGAGATCACTGTAAGAGTTGCAGCTACTCTCTATAGACCAAGAATTGAAATTTCAATTCTTAATAGAATACAGAAAGGAATTTTTCAGACTGAGAATTCATCTATGTTAGGTAAATGTGTATAAAGCTTTATTTATAGTACATGTATCTGTAAAGTACAAGATGTGTTTACCAAGGGCTGCTTTTTGGTCAATATCTTTTGCCCTCTTTTAGGTAACTACAAGTAGGATATTGTAAATTTGCATTTAATTTCTCATATATCATTTCTCCCTGTTGCAACTGTTATCAGGGGGCACCAGATTAAACAAACTGGACAATATCTGCTGGTACACCTCTATTATCTACTAGACATTTATATACAAGTTTATTCACCCAGTTTTGATAAGTTCTGATTCTCAATATATACTATCAGTGATTTAGAGTTGTGTTTGTTGACCTCTGCTCTCAGACCTAATAAGTGGCATCCAAATTAACACAACATACTTGGAGAAACATTATTTTTACAGGCCGGTCTTGTACTTGTCATTATAAGATCAATGACCGTCTATCTACGATCTAGCTGTCTTACTCGGATTAAAAATTCATCTCACCACTAAACGGTTCAATCTAGCATGATATATACACCTAAATACTAAGTCAATAATGATCATAATCTACACTGCTTCAAACAATTTAACTCAAGTTAATAAATCCTTCAAAATGTCCCTAAATAAACATGTCACAGTTGACAACAACACTGGTGGCATCCATCCATATTGCCTCAAAAACTCAGACTCCACGTCTTTTTCTGTGAAAACATTTTGAGTAAGTAAATCCGTCAATATTATAATAGATCTTTTATTTGCATTTCACTTGTGAGTGAAGATCAATTTTTCATAATTCTCCTAAGTAGGCTCTTGAGTGACTTTCATTAAATACAAACACACCTCAGTTCCTACACTTAGCAGTTCCTATGCTGAGCAGNNACATGACTTGTTACAGATGATGGACGGTTTACCCTTTATCTACTCTTGATAAACAAGATGCATATCATCTGGTCACTATGTGGTCATTTATCTATATAAATATGCCACCTTATGTAACGTTTTGTTTCGATTTGCTGGCCACTTGAAATTTCAAGGTCAGCACCAGATTTCTGGGACACGTGTATATGGGTCAATCAATGATAAGTGCCATAACAGACACCTGTCAATGTGAATGGTGTAAGTAAATAAGTAAATTTCACTAAAGTCAATAACCAGGTAATCTTCTACATTTATAACCTTTCACCAATATTTCAATAACTTTGCCCAACTTGAGCACAGCTTTCAATAAAATCGTCCAGTGATTCGCAACAGGGACTTTGTTTAATGACATCTATCACTTATATACTTTTCCCCTCAAATGTCATTGCACTGTCGTAATGAGAAAAAGTAAGGATAATCTTGGGGCAAATGCGATGAAGTCTAATGTTTGTAATAGTTCATTTCCCTAATATTAATTCTGTATGCTTGTTTTTAAGTTATTATGAAATGCTTGACAATTTTTCAGTCATATGGTGGCATCTAGTTAGTTATGTTATATATTGTTGTTTAACGTCTCGCTCAAGAATATTTCACTCATATGGAGACGTCACTGTGTGCCGGTGAAGGGCGACAAATTTTGCCTATGCTCGGCACTTATGGCCGTAGAGCAGGGAGGGTTCTTTAACGTGCCAACACCTACTGTGACACGGGACATCGGTTTTTACTGTCTCATCCGAAAGACAGGGATGGCCAACCGTGGAGTGGCGCTTCGCGGATTCGAACCCCGGACCCTCCGATTCGAAGTCGAACACCCTAACCACTCGGCCACGGAGGCCCCCGGTGGCATCTACTTCTACGTGATGAAGGAGAAGTTATACAGCTACGGCACAGTTTTATCTTGGTAAAGACCATTGCCCTTGGACCTGAAAGCAACCTGGCAAATATTCTCACCTATTAAGACTTCACCTAGGTGGACACAGGAATGGTTACCACAGATCATAATGGACTGTTCTAAGACAATAGTAAAGATCATAACATTCTGATATTTGGGGTTGAGAGGGTAAACTACAGAGGCCATTATGCTTAATTTATAATTAGGAAATTAAGGGTTCCCTGAAGACAATGTAAAAACATGAACATGTATTTACCAACAATATTATAAGACTATACTACTAAAGTGTGAGGGGCCACCATGGCCTACTGATTGTGAAGTTGTGGGTCTGATTAGAGCTGCAATGACTCTCCCCGAAAACCAAACATCTTGATTCTTACCTCTGACCCAAATCGCAAGTTGCATAGTCAGAATCGTCTTCAAAAAAGTCTATTATTTTACTATTGAACCATTGTACTTTGAATCCTTTTTATGTGTAAACAACAAACAAAGCCTTTCACCTTTATATTTATTGCAAATTTCTCCTGAGTAATTAAAATTGAGGTCAAGATATTTATATTATGTCGTCAACAAATGCAAGGAAAAATCAGATATTTATAGAAAATTACAAAAATTGAATCGAAAAAACACGAATCAAGACATCAAAATTGAAATCAAACTGAATCGGAGAATTCCTGACTCCTTGCAGCTCTAGTTTGAATCCCCACATCATTACAATTGACTATTCCTGACCTTCAGATAAGACGGTAAAAACCAAGGTCTGATGTCACAGTAGGCATCCCTCTGCTATACAGCCACAAGTGCTGAGCATAGGCGTGTGCCCTTCACTGACATACAGTGACGTCTCCATATAAGTGAGACATTCTTCAGTGGGACATTAAAGATCAATACAACAAACCAGTCAACTTAAATGAGAAGCCATAATCTTGAACTGTCAAAGTCAATACAATTATGTTTTTAAACTTTTTTTGACAGCAGAGTGACAAGTATCTCTTATAATAAGAATTTACATGCATCTAAATTACATTTAGGATGTAGCTATGTGTTAATGGCTTTTTATCAATTTGATGTCAGTCTTAAGATAGTAACAATTTTCTCACTGAAATTAAATTTCATTTCTTGATGAGCTTTCATGTAAACCATATCAGATCAAATGCAAATTTGAAACTGACAAAATTCCTTACAAGCAATGTTGAATGGGACCAAGATTTCTCATCTCTACATCTAAGGCAGGTTGAGAATAGTTAAAATATCTGATGGACAAAGAAATTTGGCCAACACAAGTGAAATGACAGAGAATCCATTTACCTCTGTGGCTGGTAACAACACCCATCTTCTGTTGGCACACTTGGTAACCGGTAGCTATCTGGCGGACATTCTTTTGCCCATGTCCACGGACACATAATGGACTTACATTTTTCTGCAAATACAAAGAGGTAAAAATCATATTAGTGCAATTTTATATATCAGACTGAAATACAAAAAAAAATCTTTAATAAGCCTAAATATGAGCTTTGTGACTACTGAATCAATGAAACCAGGTCACTAAAAACAATTTTATGTATATTATGAGAGAACAACAGGATTCATGTATTGAGCTCTTACCAAGGTATCTATAAATTTTCTCCAATTACAACACAAACCACACACAGCTCTGTAACCGTGTTTTGTCTTTACTTTATGCCATCCTTGAATCTCATGGGGGAGGACAATTTTTATTGTGTCATAGCGATGAATGCAGACTCTCATAGTTATGGAGACTATCTCCAAGGAAAAAAGGCAAAAATGCTTGCATTTGACAGGTGATTTCTTAATTCTGTTGTACTTTATTGGTAAAGATATCTGTGATACACTTATTTCACATAAGACAGATTTTTGTTTAAATAAGTGAGTGATTAAGGCAGGTTAGACAGTAAATATCAGTATTGTCATATAAAGGTGAGACCATGGCTGATGATTATGACCACAATGGATATATGAATGAAAAGCACAATCAGGGCAAAATCACAAAAAAATACAAAAACTGAAAAGTAACAGATTCTTCTCTTTTATGGCTGCTTAAATTAAATGACAATAAAATCAAAGCATGCAATCTACAACCAAAATAGCTATCTTTTACTTATTTCAGGATATAAAAACCGCATAAAGAAATTCAGGAATTTCCAGACAACTTAGGTATACAATAACCATCTGAATTGAATCTAAAACTACAATTTTATTATCATAGGTGCTTATCAAAGCCAGATTTCTCTCTTAAAAGTTTCTTATTTTCCTTATCAAATTTATGTGATAACTAGTCCGTAACTTTTTTGTTTATCGGTGCAATTGAATTATTTTTTGATTTAACTAATTTAGATTTGATTGCCCTTTTATTCACATAACAGCATGTAGACTCATCCCATGAAATTTCCAAAAAGAAAAATAGTTCATTATGTCTGAAGTAAGTGCCATATAAAACGAGAATTCTGACACGTGGTTTTTGTTTAAATGCAACATTATAAAATTGTTCGCTAATTCAAGTAAAAGAAAGAAACCACTAAAATGACAGGCATTAGGCTCCGATTTTTTTTTAATGTTTTTTTTTTTACACTGATTCCGACAACATTTTGAAAGTAATGGAAGAGAAGGTGTGAAGCTACGTACATATCGAGTTTAATTGTTTTACACTTCTGTGACTTGTAGCAAGTTTTCGGCACATTCTTGATGGTATAGATTTCTCACACCTGATCGGGAATTTTTTATATTTGATAGTGTTACACCTGTAGCCTACATGTCACACGATGAATAAAACAGTGTTGTACGCCAATTATATCTGGCAGGTTGTAGTACTAATGACCAAAACAACATTCCATTCATCGACATGCAGCTTGTTGATGAGGAAATAATAGAAAGTAAAGAAAAACATATGAAAATGCATCCCTTGCAGGTGTATGATTGCTCCCACCTGTTTGCGCATTGACCGATTTCTGCCTACCTGAGGGTTAACACGGGACAAATAAAAACAATAAACATAAGACTTAGATCGTTATCATTAGGTACAGGTAATACGTGAATTCTGCGTCAAATGTTGTTGTAACTTATGGGAAGGTGATGCAGGTACACAACTGAGAAGAAAATAAACATGTTTGTTTCACCTGCAATGCATCACAAAGTACTTTGAGTTTCCAAAGTGAAAGCTTGTTTTTTCAAAATACATTTTTTATTGATAACAGTTTTCACATGCAGTGGAATCTGTTTAGAAAAAAGAAAATGTTTCCATCAAATATGGGAACCTGATATCTCAGGAGAAAAAATGTTTTCAAAGTTTTCTAAGGATAAGCAGATACATGATAAATAAATTTCATAAAAAATATTTAAAATCAATTCTATCTCTCTGTAGGTCTTTTGAGACAGGTTCTCTTTCAAAAATTGTTGTAATACTTTTACCGTGCATTACAAGTACATGAATCTAGTCTTGCTTGAGAGACCATCTTACACTAACAATCGTCATGTTTGTCTGTTTATCTTAATTTCAGACTATTTCAACCTCACTAGTCCAACTACCTGTCCTATCCAATTGCCAGTCAATTAAGTCAATTGATTGGTCTCAACAAAGGAGGTTCCATTGTACTGATTTACACACAATGGACTCACCTTATTTCTTGGTTTGTTAATTTTTTTTTCAGCCTCCATCCTTTTGTATGGTGGGATTCATTTTTGACTGATTGACAAGAAAGCATGGCAACAATGTACCAAGTTTGAGACCATTGACCTTCCATAAGTGTAATGGCAAACTCTCTTACCCAGAATTAATAGGGGCTAGTTGATATTGAGTATGGTATGGTATTGTTGTTTTACATCCCACTCAAGAATATCTCGCTCATATGGAGAGATCACTGTGTGCCGGTGAAGGGCGACAAATTTTGCCTATGCTTGGTACTGCTGGCCATAGAGCAGATAGGGTTCTTTAACGTGTCAACACCTACTGTGACACGGGACCTGGTGTTTTTACTGTCTCATCCGAAAGACAGGGACGGATAGTGTCCGTAGTGGCGCTACGGGAATCGAACCCCAGAACCTTCGATTTGAAGTCGAACACGCAAACCGCTCAGCCATGGAAGCCCCGAGTTGATATTGAGAACCTTCATTTGTTTTGATTGAGAACCTATGTTTGTTTTGATTGAGAATCTTTGTAAGTTGAGATTGAAAACTTTTGTAAGTTGAGATTAGGAACCTTTGTGATAACAGATTTCAGTTCAGATTTAGATTCATTTTGAGATTAGATTGAGAATCTTTGTCATTTAATCAATGGAAGCCATTGAGAACCTTTTTCAGTTGAGACTGAGAACCTTTGTGACTTAAGATTGAGAATATTTTTGATTGAAAGGGCCATGATCGCATCTTTACTTTATGGCAGATAGGCCAACCTGATTCAAAATCAACCTATTTTGTATCTAGGACAATCAATGCTGAACATCATACATGTAATTTCATAACAATATTATTGAAAACATGTCATAGATTTTCTTTTGTAGTTTAGCCCTCCTCAAAAATGTTCGTTCTTCACTGCTTAGGCAAAAGGCCCGAGCAATGCACATCTGAAAATGGCATAAAAAGAGAAATAAAAACTTCGAGACATATGGTAATATACAATATGAGATTAAAAACCAAAATCTTACAGTCAATTTTTTTTTTCTTTTTACAGAACCATGTTATGACACTATTAATAGCAACATGATATAATCAGATAACAAAAGCAAATTGTTTCTATCACAGACTAGCACAACATTGAGCCAAATCAAACGCTGAAAAAAACCCAGTAAAACCTAAAATTATACCACCACATTATATAACAAAACACTAAGTGATAATTAAGTGTCAATATTGATCCCGTGCCATTTGTGGCACATAAAAACACACATCAAAAAATATTTGGGATTTATTTCAGCATGAAAAATTCACAAAAACTTGTCTGAGGATTAACAACTGCAAATGAGGCATTGAAGGGGAAATTCCTTTGAAATTCAGTATGGAGATATTCGGCTGAAATTGTAGCGATAAATTGATAATGACTGCTGTACGTCAGGAGATGATTAATTCAGAATTAAGAAAAAATTTCTCTTGCCACTTTGGTGTCATTCTGTGGATTAATCTGATTTGTATTTTACACGTAAACACATGGTACAGGTGGTTAACGAGCAGCGCTGCAGAGAAGTCAAAATGTGAAAGGTAGGACTGCAAAGATCTGTTCTAAATAATAATCCAATTCTTATGTGAAAAGCCATAGTGGCAAATGTACTGGTACCATACATTACTGGCTGCACTGGCATCTATAAAATTTCCGGCTGGTGGGGTTCCACAGCAAAGTAATTAGAGTACTGCAGATTTAAATCACAAAGTTGGCTGCCACGGCCTAGTGGTTAGTGTGTTTGTCTTCTGATTGTGAAACTGTGGGTTTGAATCTACTCGGCACTACAGTTGGCTGCCCCTGTCTTTTGGATGAGACAATCAAAATTAAGGTCCCATATCTCAGTTGGTGTCAGCACGTTAAAGAACCCTCCCTGCTCTACAGCTATAAGTGCCGA
>JACSZP010015326.1:0-10014 GCA_016161895.1 Pinna nobilis | reverse complement strand
CCCCCCCCCCCCCCCCCCCCCCCGCCCCGCCCTGGGGTGGATATGTTGCAGTAAATAAACATAACATTACATAGACCTACATGTATTTGAGTTATTCTGTTTGATGACTGCATCCAACTCATTTTCTCACATTGGTTATGATTTGGCTATCTCACAGTCATGGCAAATTATGAATAAATATGAAAAAGATATTTCTTTATTCTTCTTCATTTTCAATTTATGATAGCTTGATTAGACAAAAAAATGTGCCAGATGACGATATATCAATGTGATGTAACTGTATGGATTCCATGCTTCTTGATTAATTTTAGATTACAATGATCTGTTTTGTGTCATTCACTGACTTTACTAGTATATCATACTAGTCCCCCCATAAGTATGGAAAATCCCCATTTTACCATACAACTTTGATCATTCCTTGAGAAATCTTAAAAAGTCATACCTACTGAAAATCGTAGATTTTACTCTTATTAAACGCTTAGTAATAGTTAGAGACTTGCCCTTAAGATTGAAAAATCATCCACCCCCCGGAGATGTCCATGCATATTTAAAATCCTGATACATAATATATTATATTTGGCTATTTTGAAATTGCATTACATGCGCGAACCTAGAGGGGGGCTCAATGGGGTCCGGACCCCCTTGAATTGGCAAAATATATACCACCATTGGTCAAGTATACTCAGATTCTCTTTTTTAACAGGGTTGGAATTTTCCTCACCACAAGCAGGACCCCAGGAAAAATATCCTCGATCCGCAAACGATTTACACATACATGTTTGCAATAAGTGTTTAGAATTGCATCAGAATTGCCTTTTATATAAAATTATTGCTTTTTAACGTATTACAAATGGCAATGTTTATTGTATTGATAAATTTGTAGTTAGAGAGAGAACAAAAAGACAAAATCCTAGTTCCCTAGTTCACAGAGCGTGTAAACGGAAGACATCTACATTGTATGTTATACATGTATATATGGATGGAAATGGGGGAAGTTGTGTTTATTTCCTCAAAGAAATTGATTTGTTTTCCTTGTTTAGGACTACATGTACCTGTTTATACCTTAACACTTGGAGGTGACCGCATACATGTAGAGACAGCTTAGTTCCTTACAATATACAGTATAGGCATGAAAAGGAGCGGGCCCACGAAGGGTCAAAATCGGCCCTGTGAAATGGCCAAAATGAAACCAACGTTCTGAGGATAAAATTTCTGCATTAAGGATAATATGGGTATTGTATTTTACAAAGGTTGAAAAAAATGAGTTTTCTACCTGGGTGCCAGAGACCCACCCCTCCAAATTACGTGAAATACAAGAATTTGCTTAAAATTAGCTAATTTTGGGAACAAAATCCTCAAATTGTATACAGAGCGACTTGAAAGATGGTTGAGTTGGATGTTCAAAAATGATACTTGCAACCAACCTCCAAATCCGCAGATTTAGATTATACTTTTTTATAACCGTTCCTAAAAATATCGCAAAAATTTGAATGCGCTGGTGAACTCAGTAATGCGGAGAGATCCACTGGTGAACTCAGTAATGCGGACAGGCCCAACGAACGAGAAAATCAGTTGTCACGAGACCGATGAAACCGGACCTATAATTCCTTACCCAGCTTGGTTCTTTCTTTTACAAGATAAACGTCAACCTGTCGGGAAATCGTCATATGACTTGGAAAATACATGCAGCAAAAGTACGAGAGATACTATCAAGGCAGGTCCTACATAGATCTACACTGAGATAAAATGGCAATCGCTGCCGCCAAAGGGAAGTTGATAGCAGTTATTGGTGATGAGGTAAGGACATGTAGAACAAAAATACAATAAGTGTGAAGAGGATCTTATTTTACGGGTACCAGTAAACCATGTCATGTGTAAGCATACCAGGATCTCCGTGCAAGACAATCGATGGTCGTTATCAGTTCTGTCACTAGACACTACAAGTGGGGTTCCCTGTGCACTAGGCCCTAATGCCTAGCAGTGACCATGTATGTAAAGTCACCTGAGTATCTTTACAATAGAAGTAAATCCGTTAAACATGTAAATGTAACAACTGGATTACTGAATAGACATAATCTCTTCTGGGATACTGTCGTGCGGCCCGTTTTCTTATAGATTCTAGTTACACTGTCGTTTACTGTTGCCCGGGGGGGGGCAACATTAAATGACAGCATAAGAAAATGGCCCCCGACAGAATCCCAGAAGGGATTATGAACAGGCCTACAACTTACTACCAGTGGGTCAGGTGGAGATCTAACTTAGATTCTAAGGTAGTAAGGAAATTGCTTATGATTTGTTTGTTTTTGCTTCACATCACATTCAAAATCTTGAGTCATATAGGCTAAGGCTAGTGGAAACTAGTTTTTGCTGGTGGATGAGGAAACCTGGATAGATGTGTAGTACTAGTAGGCCTACCCAGGACAAGACAACAAATTGAACAAGATTTATATGTAGAGCTGCATACATAGGGCCTACATGATACATTGTACTAGTCTTTGTTGGCTAGACTGTCTAGCCTGATATAACTAGCCTAAACACAGAGGGAGATCTACCTTAATAACTTTAAGTGATGTGTAATTGTGCATAGGCCTACAAAAGTACATCAATTGATAAATAAATTCAATCATCAATCATCCCACTGTCACAAAGTGAGCAAGTTCAGGAAAACACATACATACACTTTCATAGTCCATTGGATGTCTGAAACAAACATATTAGGATGTTGTGTACGAGGGTCACCTTGATACAGAATATATAGTTTATAGTGTAACCATGTGGCGTTACATTTCTGATTTGTTAGACTTAAAAACGAAAGATTGAGGACAAAGGAAAATGTTTGTGATGGGGAGTATGAGCAAACAATGAGAAACAGATCTTTCCTTGTAAAATGGAAACGGGTGAGAATCCTGCATGGTTGAGCTTTGATCCAAAAACTAAAATGATGACATCTTCAGTGTGTCAGCCATAAGGACATATTTTTTTTCATTTGTTGGTTTATGGGTTTGTATTTCTCAAAACTTGGGTTGGTTGGTAAAATAATAATTACATTTAATTTTTTTAATAGGAAAAATTGTTAATGGGGTTGACAAGATTTTAAAAATTCCAAAATCTCAAATTTTTGTTACTGCAAGTCAAGAAACTCAGGTCAGTCGGATCCATAAATCAACAAATAAAAGAATGGCCTAACAGTAGAAAATGAACAATTCATTTTGTTGACTGCCAGTTTTCTAAGCGGACTGATAGATTTTCTATAAGTCCGTCTGATTGATGACAAAAAAAGTTTGATTCAAGCCCTGGGGTAACCAACTGGTAAGTACCACAGGACACCAATATGACTGGCTTGAAATTAAGGAATGCCAAACTCAGTCTGAGACAGGTAAATAGGCCCCTAAGTATACAATGTATTTTAATCTCACTGACCCAATGGTTGTTTGTTGACATCTACATATGTATATCTACATGTAGGCCGAAATTATCTGAAATTTTGAAATGTATATATATTTGATGGAAAGACCTGAGATGTTGGAGGAGATATACACTGTTGTTGACCATTTCTGCGCCCCTAAGCCCACTTATCTGGATTTTGAGTCCTTTGTAAATGGAAATTGACAATAAATTTGTATCCACCTGTCCTGTCTGAATGATCTTCTTTACTTCAGATCAATCTGAATTTTACATCTTGATATTGTAAGTATTCCTTCTCTTGCCTATATTGTAGTAATTATAAACACATTGTAATGTACGTACATGTATGTATGTGCATGGACATGAGGTTTAGGCAAGCTTCCAAGATTTGATCTTCATTATTTGAAACATGGTATGGAAAATTCTAAATATGGTCAATGTACATATTAAAACTAACATGCAGAATTAGCCAACATGGTGGTACATGTATACATATGTGTTTAATTTCAACAATAATTTAATGTAAGCACCAAATGTTTTTTTCAAAGAGATATTCAGAGCAATCTGATGAAAGACCCCAAGTGCATGATGGGAAGAGGGGAGGGGATCAGTATGAACAGTTAAGAAAAGAAATATTTAATTCCTTATTTTTTTCATTTAGACTTTCCTCTGCTTACTTAACAGGACACTTGTACTGGATTCCTACTTGGAGGAATTGGTGAACTGAACAGGAAGCATGAACCTAATTTCTTAGTTGTTGATAAAAGTGAGTATTTTTACAAGATACCACGCAAAGAAATTAAATTATTACATCACATGTATGTTGGTGTGTACAGTCAGTATCATACGATATTACAGTACTGTGTAAAGTTAAAGTACCGTAGATTGTATAATATCATACATGTCAGATATTATAGCATTGTTTACAGTCATAGGTCAATAGACATGTACATTATCATCAGATATTACAGCATTTTACAGTAAGAGGTCAGTAGATGTGTACAGTATCATCAGATATTACAGCACTGTACAGTAAGAGTTCAGCAGATGTGTACAGTATAATCAGATATTACAGCACTACAGTTATAGGTCACAAGGTGGGTACAGTATCATCAGATATTACAGCACTGTACAGTTATAGGTCACAAGGTGTGTACAGTATCATCAGATATTACAGCACTGCACAATTATAGGTCAGTAGGTGTGTACAGTATCATCAGATATTACAGCACTGTACAGTGAGAGGTCAATAGACATATACATGTATCATCAGATATTACAGCACTGTACAGTAAGAGGTCAGTAGGTGTGTACATGTATCATCAGATATTACAGCACTGTACAGTAAGAAGTCAGTAGATGTGTACAGTACATGTATCATCAGATATTACAGCACTGTACAGTAAGAGGTCAGTAGGTGTGTACAGTATCATCAGATATTATAGCATGGTACAGTTATATGTATAGGTCAGTAGGTGTGTAAGGTATCATATCAGATATTACAGCACTGTACAGTTATAGGTCACAAGGTGTGTAAGGTATCATCAGATATTACAGCACTGTACAGTAAGAGGTCAGTAGGTGTGTAAGTTATCATCAGATATTACAGCATTGTGTACAGTTAGAGGTCAGTAGGTGTGTACAGTATCATATCAGATATTACAGCACTGTACATTATAGGACAATAGGTGTGTAAGGTACATGTATCATCAGATATTACAGCACTGTACAGTTATAGGTCACAAGGTGTGTAAGGTATCATCAGATATTACAGCACTGTACAGTAAGAGGTCACAAGGTGTGTAAGGTATCATCAGATATTACAGCATTGTGTACAGTTAGAGGTCAGTAGGTGTGTACAGTATCATATCAGATATTACAGCACTGTACAGTTACAGGTCAATAGGTGTGTAAGGTATCATCAGATATTACAGCACTGTACAGTTATAGGTCAATAGGTATGTAAGGTATCATCAGATATTACAGCACTGTACAGTAAGAGGTCAGTAGGTGTGTAAGGTATCATCAGATATTACAGCACTGTACAGTTATAGGTCACAAGGTGTGTAAGGTATCATCAGATATTACAGCACTGTACAGTTATAGGCCAGTAGGTGTGTACAGTAAAATAGTCTAGTCCTTGTGCTGCTGTAGGACATACTGTCTGATTTTGTACCTGTACATTATAGTGACTGTCTTGTCCCCTGTGCTATGCCTCAGATAGTCTAGTCCTTGTGCTGCTGTAGGACATACTGTCTGATTTTGTACCTGTACATTATAGTGACTGTCTTGTCTCCTGCCTCAGATAGTCTTGTCTTTGTGCTGGTGTAGGACATACTGTCTGATTTTGTACATTATAGTGACTGTCTTGTCTCCTGCCTCAGATAGTCTTGTCTTTGTGCAGCTGTAGGGTATACTGTCTGATTTTGTACATTATAGTGACTGTCTTGTCCCCTGTGTTATACCTTAGATACAAGTAATCTAGTTCCCATACTGTCATAGCCTTTGCATCATAGTGATACTTAAGAAACAAGTGATTATGATCTGTCATGTTTTTTGTAGATACAAGTCGAAATGATATAGAAGAAGCTTTCAGAAGTTTCATCAAAAGAGAGGATATTGCAATCATACTTATAAACCAGATGGTATGTTTAACATTATAATCACCACACAAGATACTGGTCATTTGACCTTATACCAGGGCTCTACATTAAGGATTTTTTTCACTGGTCCAATCAGACAAGTAATGTCAAAAAGTAACTTATCAGAATTACAAATCCACTTGTCCAAAACTTTTAAAGAAATACTTTTTTTTAGATCTTGGTGATTATTTCTCGGAAGGCCTTACGACACTACATTCACGCCTACTCGTGATTTCATCGAAAGTCAATGTTGACCTATGTATGATGATGTTTATCTGACTCGGAGTTATCCAGTTTATTTGAGGTTTGAAATAACAAAATTAAATAGTGTTGTTTAATTTAACTTGTCCTGTCAGACAAGTGTTGAGGAAGATTTACTTGTCCGAGCTGATTTTCATCTGGACACGGACAATTGGACAAACGTTAATGTTGAGCCCTGTATACATGTATTGATGTTGATCTACTAAAGAACTAGTTAAGTACATGTAAGTAATAAAATGGTTTAAAAGCAGTCTTACCAACCTAGAAATTGTTTATGATGGAGATTTTTCAATTTTATAGGGGAGACTCTAAATATTATTAAGAATTGATAGGAAAATTTAAGATTTTTGGGGGAGATGTGTCTTTTGGTGAAAAATTATCAAAATTTTACATAAAAATTCGTGAGTCTCCCAATTTATGGGGGAGACTTGGCAAGTATATGAAAGAAAAAGTGGCAATAGACATTGATTGATCTGAATAAAATCAAGTACTGGTACATGCTATCATAGCAGTATTTGTTATGTCTGTGTTTAGAATTCCCTACATAAACTATAGGAGAAAAATAACCAATAGACTTGCTATTAAATATTTCCATCAAAAACAGTTCTTTCTGCCCAATCATTTAATTTTACTGTCGGCCCTCTCAAGATTGTAAAGGAGACATTTCAAATTTCTTGCAATTTTTACCAACATGCAATTTGATTGCTTTGAACATTTCAAACGCAGGAGTGACCATGAATATATTTTGCGTCTGCAGCTTTTCCAGTGTAAATAATAGCAGTACGTGTATCATACTAAAGTTATGACAAGGATCAGCGGACAGGAATATTAAATTTCCATGACAGTAAAAATGTGGCAAATGTTACAAAAGTCTCATGAGGATACTATACAACAAATACAACAGCATCTATGATTGATTTATTTGGTCAGAACTGACTTGGTCAATTTCTCAGGGAAGTTTTATGCTGAATAATGGAAATAATTTAGAAACGACAGCAGTACAATGAAATTGTTTAATATAACAAAACAATTATTGACTCAGTCTGAGGGCATACATACTAAATCATCCAATTGTTACATGAGAATTTACTGATTCTACATACTAAATCATGCAATGGTTACATGAGAATTTAATGATTCTACATACTAAATCATCCAATTGTTACATGAGAATTTAATGTTTCTACATTTACACAAGTTTTTAGTGATTTCACATTTACAGGAGTTTAAAATGGTTCCACATTTACATATGTTTTAATGGTTTCACATAATTCTACATTTACACAAGTTTTTATTGATTCCACATTTACATATACAGTCGAATCTTGAAAACTTGAATGTCGATCTCTCGAAGTAAAGCTACAGTCCCGTTTTTTTCTCTTTGTAAATTAACGAAATAAATTATCGGTCTTTTGAATGTTGACGGCGAAATTGTCGATCTCTCGAATAAATTTCGCACTCCAAAGCTTAAAATACCTGTGAAATATCATCTCACTCTTTTGAAATGCCAGAATTCGTCAGACATTTTGATTACCGGTTGTTTATTTAGCAATCAAGACGATGACATTGTTAAATTATTTAAGAATATTTACCAAATGGATGCGTAATAAGAATAGTGTATGGAAAAGGGAGTGAATAAGAGGGTTTGTGTCGGTGGAATAGCGTTCAGCTTGAGAAATATCATATTTTTGAAAACTCGAAAACTCAAAGTTTTTCAACGGTCCCGAGCACTTCGAGTTTTCGAGATTCAACTGTATATGTTTTAATGGTTTCACACTTACATATGTGATTTTAATGGTTCTACATTTACATGCATCTTTAAGGGTTCAATATTTACATGCGTTCTGAATGGTTCCATATTTACATACATTTTAATGGTTCCATATTTACTTGGGATATTAATGGAACCACATTTACTTGCAGTTTTAATAGTGCCACATTTACATGCAGTTTTAATAGTGCCACATTTACATGCAGTTTTAATAGTGCCACATTTACATGCAGTTTTAATAGTGCCACATTTACATGATTTTTTTATGGTTCTACATTTACATGAGTTTTTGAAAAATTATGCAGAGTATCTCTTTTGACCTTTTTTTAACTGGCTTAGCCTGGAGGACTATATGAGCTATTGCCATCACTTATTTCAGTTGTGATATTAATTGTCACCCCTCACTCACATATATATGTAAATTACTTTCTGAAAATGAAATTCATCCTGCATTTTCAGATTGCTGAAGAAATCAGATATGTCATTGACTCCCACAATGTACCAATTCCAGCAGTGCTAGAAATTCCCAGTAAAGATGCCCCATATGATTCCAGCAAAGACTCCATACTAAGGAGAGCAAAGGTAGAGTAACAGGGAAATATAGTTATCCTATAACCAGCAGTTCCTGCACAACAATTCAGCGATTTCAGTATTCCTGTACTAATTTTAGCATCTGACAATGGTCTATAAGGTTTCAGTAAGAGCCAACCAGACCCATGATTTGTTTTTATAAGACATAAGGTGTACATTGTTGCTTTACTTAACAACTGACAATCAGGGGCCAGGGCCCAAGATTATATAGAACCATTCTCAGACAAAGTTCTTGTTCATCTGAAAGATTTTACTGAAATTTGGAGAATTTTCTTAACTATAGAAACATTGTGGGCCATATACAAATTCTCAGACAAATTTCTTTCCCAAGAGATTAAATTCTTAAGTTTAAGAGTATCAGTATACCTTTATCACATCAATATAATGTACAATATCACATTAACTATAGTATTCTATTTTGTCCTTTTGTGTATAATGCTGATGTGTATATTCTTACAGGGCATGTTCAGTGCTGAGGACTTCAGATGAAGATTTACAGCTCTGCATAGACACAACATTGTATTATATATCTGTAGTTTAAGTGAAAGGAGAAATACTAGAGTATATAATCAAGATCTGGAGAAATAGTTATTGTACTGTTGAGTATTTGAAGTAAAAACAAGAACATATCTCAGAGAATTCGGGCTGTTTTTCAAGGCCATAATCTTGCAGCCAAATTACTGTCAATTGCAAATTATCATTATCTAAATGTAAAACTTGACAATAAATTGAATAGCAAAGTGCTCTTCTAGATGAAGTTGACCTGTGTCTAACGAAATCCATCACATTTTTACATTTAATTAAGCATCATGAAATGAGATATACAAGGTGTTTTCAAAACATTCCTTCTCTCCCATCTAAAGTTGTGCTTTTGTATAAGGAGAGTTCATTGGCAAGCCTTCCTGAGCTAGTCTATATACCATTTCCTTGTTACACTGTGCTGTACCATGTAATGTTGTATAATGTAATTATATAATTCATTAACATATTATTTGTATATATTTTCAGTAGCCAGGATCTATTTCTGCATGTATATCTGGTGTAGTAATCTGCCAGTGTATATTGGCAAAGACACATGTTTGATTTCTAGTCATATGAACAAGTAGATCAATAAATTTACTCACATGCTATTTGTTTTATTTGAACAACACCATGTTATATAATACAGGTTATTATACCCCCCGCCAACAAAGTTGTAGGGGGGTCAGTGTTCTCCCCAGAAATTCTGGATAGCGCGGTAGTATTCAAGCATGTGTTAAACGGTAAAACCTAAAGAGGGGATGTCTAAACATGTAAATTGCCCCACACAGTAGTTTATAGCATGGTTACCCATTATGGTGCATT
>JACSZP010015325.1:5767-22223 GCA_016161895.1 Pinna nobilis | reverse complement strand
AAACATCTTAACATGGTAGGATTTAATTGAAAAAAAATTCCCCTGAATTCATTGTACATACCGGTACAATGTGATTAAGAGATTTTATTGTCGATGTTTCAAAGATCATTACAAAATTTCATTCTGCAAATAAATTTACAGTTTATATGTTGAAAAAAATTAGGTCTACAAGAACAAGAAAAGTGTTGAGGAAAATTGTCTGTGTGTTGAGTAAATTTTGAAAGCTACTGTGCACAGTGATGAGTGGACTGAAAATTTTTCTTTAAGCTCTGATATAGTAACTTTAGGGAAATAAGTACAGGTTTAGGATACGCTTTCATACACCTAAATATGTGACAGCCAATTACCTTAATTAGTTAGTTGTTACCTGAGCTGTGGGGACATCTGTTGGTGTCTTCTCATTTATCCAACTTTTNNTATCCAACTTTTTATAATCCCCTATTCTCACTTATCCAACTTTCCAAATAAAGCACAGGTAAATTGTTTTGATAGCAATTACAAGGTGTAAGGTAAAGAAAAGGCTGAAAAATTGGTTCCACTTTACAGGGAGAAAAACAACAAATAAAGTATAACTCTTATAAATATGTAAAAGTTATGAAATGAATTTCCATTACATATGTTTTCTCTTTTGATTATGCCAAGAGAATGGGAATGTATAAGGATGAAAAAGGAGATTAATGACCAATTTCCGGAAACCTTATCGAATATTATGTATTCATTTTTTTCAGAATGAACAAACAGTAACAGATAGAAAGAAAAACATAAAGAATATATACATATTTCTCCTGCAAAATATAAGAGGGAAGGGGAGGATGGTTTCACTTTATTATGACCCCTGTCAGTTATTACATTTACCTCAACATTTCATTTTTCTGGAAATAATGATTGATTTTCAAGTAATTAAGGTCGTGCAAAGTCAATTAGAAAGTAGTACCTTTTATGTAAAATTTGATAATTTCTTATGAAACAACACATTCTACCCATGAATAACTTTTCTTGAGTAAAATTTAGAGTCCAGACCATGAGACAGAGAATTCCAAGTTGGCAAGACTAGCAAGTACAAATGAGCACATGGGCCAAAATAATGAATTTGCAGTGCAACTGTTTACTTTGAATTTGGGAATATAGAAATTCTGATTTCAGAACACAAAACTATGAATATACAGGTAAAGCTAAAGATGGAATCATCAGTAAAACTATTTACATGTACTTTTAATTTTAAAATGTGAACACTTTTCATTGTGTCCAGCAATATTATTTAACTTTATCTAAATAATCCCATTTACAATTGTAATATGAGAATTAACTGTTAAACAATATATTAAACTATTTTGTACTTTGCTTGTTTCTTTAAAAATGATAATTATAATGTTTGCAATTTCTAGATCTGACAGTTAAGATAATTTTAAGACGAAAAAAAGTTATTAGATTTGGAACTCGTACATGTATTTACATATTTTGTAATAAAACAGGCCAGGCAATATATCAGGAATGTTTTTTCCTATCACACATAACCCAAGCCGTAGATAATTACCTACAGTCCAAAGTTTCACTTATCCAACTTTGAAGATTTACTTGTACTATACGAAATTATCAAAAGTTGGATAAATAAGAATGAACCCATCTGTTGACCTGTTCTGTGTTGGTATATAATTTAATTTCTATTGAAACGTTGTGGTCATACTTCCCACCTCAATTTGTATTACGATCCATATAACTTTTGTGGGAAAAACTGCGAGTTGACATACTTCTTTTGAATCATCAAATTTTCACTGAATTTCATATGTTATTCAAAAATTACTCACAATTTGGGTAAATTGATAATCCATTTTTAAGCATCCATCATTTTTTTTGCAAATTGATATCATGTAATATGTGTACACATGTAGTAGGTCTATAGTAGTGCTTCTTATAGAACGCATAATTGCATATTTTACCCCTTAAAATCGATGAAATGCGCATTGATACTGATTTTTATGCGTACATGTTTCCCACTCACTTTTCTGTTTACCCTTCAAATTTTGATATATTTTGACAATTTGGACTTCGTCATGTTTTGACATTTTCAACTTCATGTAAATTGTAATGTCTTTGATCACCCTTCCTTTGATTGCTCCTTATGCTCATTTCACTAAGGAGTATGGTCTGCTTCATAAGTCCATTTGGCTTTCATGTAAAAATAGTCAGTAACAAAAATAACTTGTGTATTGCAAAACCCCAATATGAAGTGGTTATCGAGTACCGAGTACAGATCCATTCAAAAATTCATATACAAGTGAATATATATCATATGCATATATCATAAATATTTTTCTGCCATTTTTTAGGTGAGACATACCCAAAAGTTGGCCAGACAGTTGTTATTCATTACGAAGGTTAGTATCTATACATATTTGTATCTGTTAATAATGATAAATTAGCTTTGGCTTTCCATGATACAGGGCTTTCAAGACTGATGTTTTTCTGTTTTTGGAGGCTTATTTTAACACTTCATAATAAAGGAGCTTGGACTATTTTCCAACATGAGCCCAAACATTGTCACAATTGAAAAAGCTTTTAAGATTTATTAGAAAAGAAGAAGAGAGATTCAATGAGCATCTACATTGTAGGACATATAATTATTCATTGGTTTTCAAGTTTCTGAGGTACATCTCGACACATAGTGGTAATATGTGCATACAAGTGTACACATAGCTTGCTAATGAGAACAATCTCACCTTCCTCTTCTATTCACTAGCAAATTGTGGAGAGTTCTACAAAAGGAAGGTTTCATTTATGGCTCCACTGTACTTACTTTAACCCTTCAATACACAGACCAAAATGGACTTGTCTAAGACAATAGAAAAGAGCATACCATTCTGATACTTAGGGGTGAAAGGGTTGAGACTAGACAGTTGAAGTGGTTTGAGTCTCCAAGATGACATGACTAGTAGTTCCCAATCATCAGAAGAGAGAGTAAATATCTAAGTCTGCTGTCAGGGATTGCTTTAGCACATTGCAGATCCCTCACTGCGAAGGATAAATTCAATAGCATAGATCAGAATTCTGAAGCATGGTGTAGTAATGCTATAGCTGAATTCATGCTGAAAATAGGATAATCACTAATAAAACTGCAACATATTTAAATCAGTGTCATAATAGTTCCCATGCACACAATGACAATGTACAATTAAACATTGTATCATGACAAGAAACGTGTGCTTACTCTTGAAGTCACCTCATGATGGAGAGGGAGCTTATGCTATTACACCTTGGTGATATGGGCAATGGCATCCACACTGTCTCATCTAAAGAAGTTTTTATTGTTTATCCTGGACACCTAGGATGACCAAACTTGTTCATATGATGTATTTGCATATGTATAGGCCCCTAGGGGGTAAGTACTCTATACAGGGAAAATTTCGCCTCCGTTTTATTTTCGCCGCTTTGACACTCATCGTCATTGGGCGAATTAAAACTGGGGGAATTTGAACAATCAATCAATTAATCGGAATTATGATGAGACTGGGCAAATTTAGAACGGGGCTAAAATAACCGAATATAAGTGCATAATGGTGAAAATAACACAGGGCTAAAATAACCGTGTATGTTGTAATGTAATGTATACATGTATACAGCAGTTTAAATTGCAGCCCATGACATACATGTATAATTTCTGCTTCAGTGGAAATTTTCACGTCGGAAGATTTTAAAGAATCTTTAAATTAGTTTTACATCAAACAAACCTATGTAAGCTTTGTGTTCTTCAATAACCCTATACTTTCAAAATAAAAGTATGTTTTACATATTGCGTATTCATCACCAGGTTACCTTGAAGATGGGAAGAAGTTTGATTCATCTCGAGACAGACGACAACCGTTCAAATTTAAGATAGGACAGGGTCAAGTAATCAAAGGATGGGATGAGGGAGTATTGAAGGTATCTGAGCAAATCGCTTGTTTATGTTATTTATTTTTACCCTATTTCAAATGATAGAAAAATATAGCATCATTTAATCGACCTTGATATTACAGATTTGTCTACCCTTTGTATTTGCCCATCCTTTTTCACACATGCATAGTAAAGGGATGAGAGAGCCGTCTCAGCTAGTGTGTTTACCTTCAGACTGTGAGTTCATGGGTTTGAATCAGCTTGTCAGAGATGGATGGCTTCTCCTGTCTTTTGGATTACGAGACAGTAAAAACCAAGGTCAAAGAACCCTCACTGCTCAATGGCCATTAGTACTGAGCATGGGTCAATACAGTGTTCTCCCCAGAAATTTTGGATATTGCTGGGGTACTTAATCGCTTGTTTAACGTAAAGAGTGGAGGACATACATGTAAATTGCCCCACACTGTAGTTTGTAGTATAATTAATAATATAAATTTGTATATAAATGAACCTGTAAATCACTCTAACTTGGTCAATAATTGCCAGATATGTAAATGGAATCAGGTGATGGGAGAGAAAAATGAAGTGGGGATAATGTAGATAGTGTGATGGTTAATAAAAACAGCATGGTGGTACCACCGCGCTATATGGACCTGGGGAGAACACTGGGCCCAAATATTTCACACTTCAGCAGGATTGGAGACGTCTCCATATAAGTGAAAGTCTCTGGACAGTAATACAGCCAACCAAAACAACAGGTATGCATATATAACCGGGCCTATGTATGATATTTATTCTGCATGTTAAAGTTATATCTGATATTTCATGTACGCAAGTACATGTAAGTAAGTGGTGCAATTTACAAGTATGTTATACCCTCTTTTAGTTTAACACCCAATTAAGTACCCTAAGGGCTGTCCCAGATTTCTTTGGAGAACACTGCATTCTCATTGTCAAAGATTTATTCAATTTTCCTTGTATCTTCAACATTTAACTTGCTGTGTGATGAGCAGACTGTACATTGACATTTCTGTATTTGTCAGATGAGTGTTGGAGAACGTGCCATTCTTACCTGTACAAGTGATGTTGGATACGGATCCAAGGGATACCCAGGAGTATATCCTTTTGAAATATAATAAAAGATCAATGTATCTACTGTCGAACCGGGCTATATAGAAACAGAAGGGGAATTAATTTTTCTTTCAAATAAACAAGGTTTTCAAAATAATTGAGGTAAAATAAAATTTAAATCATTTCATATTAAGTAGGATTTCAATATATCAGGGTTTCCTTTAACATTGTGAATCAAGAGCTGGTTGTCACTTACTGATAAGAGTGCTGGTCTTTGAATTGAAAGCAAAGCTCAACCATGTGCTGTCTTTTCCTTTCCTTCTGATGTTCTTTGTCAGTACACAAAGATTCTTCACTGCTCAGTGATCCAATTTGCCACACATAGACCACAATTTGAAGGTCATTGCCAGTCTTGGGTGATTTTTCTGTATGAGTGAAAGATTTACATTTGGGATGTTAAAAACAACCACCAAAACGTAATATTCACCATGTCAATTTTTTCCCTTATATATCAAAATAGTCATAAATACTTTGGTCCTCTCAAGTCTTGTTCAGTGAGCAAGGGACATAACTCTTACTGGAATAAAATAATCACTTTTATTGGCATTGGTTACACTCTCCAGGAATGTGTCAGTGCCAATGTACCTGATAGTCAAGATAATTGCTCTCAGCACCATACATCATCATGACGGTTGGACTTCTTGGATTGTTTATGTCCAATGTCGAGAGTAACCTTAAAGGATTTGCCAGAGCTGTAGCTAAAGAGAATGTGACATATGAATCTATGTGTTGTTTTCTAATTAGAAGAAACACAAAAACTGCTTTCATTGACTTATTGTAGACTTTAACTAAATGACCAAAAAACAGTAAGGGATATTGGATTTGTTCACATGAACAATAAGTCGTGATAGGTGGTGCTTTACAGTACTGATAAATAACCTCAGCAATAATCAGAAGAATTCAAATTATTGTTAGATTTCTAATCAGCTATTTAATTTCTTTTCTTACAAACTTCTCTGAAAAAGATAATGAAAGCTGCATGATAGGTAAAAATGATGATCTCACAAACTCATCATTTTAAAAACGGGCTTGGGGTTCGAGGAATGACATGAAAACTACAGTCAACTCCACTTATATCGACCTCTCATACATCGAATTCTCGGTAATAACGAACTCATTTTCAATCCCCTGCGCAATTCCTTCTTAAAGTATATAGAAAGAATATGGCTATATTGACTTTGTTAATATCGATTTATCGCTAATATCGAACCCTTTGGGGAGCCTCCAGTGAAAATTATCAGCTGTTGTTTCGAAGTTTTCACACCTCTTTCAGTAATTAAGCGACTGCTCATGACCAGGTGTCTATTGTAGCAAATCCAGGTAGATCTACTCGTACTTGTGTAATTGTACACAGGTAGGAAATCACGCAACTGTGACTTGATTCATTCTCGCTTGTTTTTAATGAATTGGTATACAATTTTGTCCAAGCCAGTTTTCCTTTTCACCTTACGGATGTCTACGAATGATCGTTTGTTCACGATAAATCTCGCCTATGGTAGCCACCGTCTTGTTTGTAAACATGTGTTACATTCTGTAGAAGTACTTAGATCTCAGACTTGGTCTAACATCGAGACTACTGCAGGTGTACATTGTACATGTGCTACAAAACTACCATTTGTCACTAAGATGTAAGTAACCACGAAAATAAACGAAGCTAGCGTTATGATAAAATCAAAACAAATAATGTCACGTAATTTATGATTCAAAATATTTAGGATCAGGATCTAAGTACGCCTGCAGATCGTAGCTCATGTTCACAAACAAGGTGACGGCCACTGCGGAGATATTTGTTATGGTGACTGAATAATCGTCTATCGTTTGGTGAATACTTCAAATGATTAAATTTTTTATGTATGTGAATGCAAATTTGCAGTTTCAAAAATATATCAACTAGTTTTTATTACGATTGATGATCAATGACTGTGTTGGCGCATATTTTTCTCTGCAGCAGTATTTGAAAAAGACTGTGACTATATGACCATGAAACATAGTATTAGGCTACATGTCTGCTTATATCGAACACCGCATATAATGATGTAAAAGTGACGGTCCGCTGACATTCGTTATATACGGAGTTGACTGTATTTATTTTACCTAACCTCATGTTTATTTAATCATGTTTGAAATTGACATTTGAACTTTTAATAAAGAAATCAAGTGCATTTATATAATATTTATGTAGGCAAGAATTGCATCATTCTTCTCCACCAACCTTTCTTTTTTATGTTTGTTTGGTTTTTTGGGGTTTTTTTTTGTTTGTTTTTTGTTTCAATTGTTTATCTTTACTTGCCCATGTCTCTATGATAAGTGTGGTCGATTACTTCACATGAAAGATAGCATTTTTCTTAACACTTTGCACTATTCCAAAAAATGCAACCATCATTTTAGACGTGGAACTAATCGCATTGGAATGAAGGGATGAGTTTTTCTTTTAGTTTACTGTTGATGGAGATAAAGACTCTAGGATAGACCAGAAAAACTGGAATACAACATTTAATGCTGAGAAAGACCATAACATCTGGTGCTTTTACCGAAAGGAGCAAATCTCCAATTTTTTGTTTGTCCAATTTGTGTTTTCACTTCCAACAATCTACACAGAAGAGAATCAGTTGACTTACTTTCAGTGCCCAAACTGCTGTTTGTTTTTCAGCTAACTTTTAAGTGCTGTGATGCAGAATGTATATATCCTAGCAATATATTGTTATATACATATGTTTCAGTTCATTGGATGTACATGTATTTGAAAATGAAACATGTTTAAGTGAATGTGTATGTGTTACTTTAGAAATTGTTTTCCTCATGATATGGAACAGTGGCATTTGAATTTGCCCTTTACCACTTGTAAACACAGATTAACACTTGTGAATGATCTGCATGTAGATGCTTTTTTTACTTCCCCATCATTATCTGTATGTAAGCTCCTTCTGTGACCATATTTATGATCTTCTGAAATGATGTATTTACACATAACATGTATATACTAAACCAGGTGCCTCCAGCTTTACAAATTTTTGGTTTGTCATACATCGTTTACTTAATGAAATTTAATTTTTCATTACCAAAAAAAATTGATTATGGTCTACTATATCTGAAAGTTCCAAGTGTATTTTACCACCAAAATTTGAAAGTATATTTGCATAGACAATGAGTTGCCAAAATATTAAGAAAGGAACAAATTGTAACGAAGAATAAAATTCTTATTGAGTATATATGTCACAGGTTCCACGAGTTGAAAGTGGCACAAATTTGAGGTATTTCAATTTAAGTGCAGTTACATTTTCCAGGGGGATAGTCTTTCGTTACCGTACCTGTTATTGGGATATCACTTGATCTGTTATGTGTAAAGGTATAAACTGTGACAGGAAAAGATTGAAATTATGACTAGGCCTTCCATAGTAATTATCTGGCCAAGCAAAATAATAAAATTCAGGAACTTTCTCTAATGCAAACCAAAACGACAGCCTTTTTTAACAAAGACTCTCATCATACAGGATGATCTATAAATTATGTGACTATTTCATGTGACAATAAAACTTTTGAACTATCTATCTAAATTTAATGACATGTACTTGTTTGAAAAACACATTTACAAGTTTTAAAATAGGTCTAAGGCTAATTAATTAGAAGATATGATACAGTAAATTGAAAATTTGTTCACCTATGATTACAAGTAATTGTAATTATAGGATTTTTATGAGTATGCTCCTTTAACTGTGCCTGAGTAGTGCAGTGGGTAGCGCGTTCGCTTCTCACCAATGCGCCCCGGGTTCATGCCTCGGCCAGGGGAGTATGTGAGATGGTATGGCGGTTGCCAACTTGGACACGTGGGTTTTCCCCGGGCACTCCGGTTTCCTCCCACAACAAGGA
Source organism: Pinna nobilis (assembly GCA_016161895.1). Classification (NCBI taxonomy): domain Eukaryota; kingdom Metazoa; phylum Mollusca; class Bivalvia; order Pterioida; family Pinnidae; genus Pinna; species Pinna nobilis. The sequence goes on along the minus strand of JACSZP010015325.1, from coordinate 13,355 downwards.
CCCCCGCACGCCGTCTTCTGAGCCAACGAGAGACATTGATATAAGTTATCGAAACTTGTTTGTTAATCGTTGTAAAATAAATAAAGTTTAAAGTTAAAAACTGTGCTATGATATAGGTATATCGATGGAATGGTAATATTGATCTGTAACTCTTACAGTGTTCATGCATGGCATTTGTGTTGATAGCTTGCTCATCCACAGGCATTGAAAAATAGTAGAAAGTTCTTCTTTCCGTACTATTTGGAAGACACAATGGTTACCAGTTATAATTTGTCTTTAATGCTGATAAATGGCAGTTATGTAAAGCTGATCACCTGTTTGATTTTATTTCACTTGCAGTGCATATTAAATCAGTGAAATGTCCACAAGCAATCAAGTTATGTAATTTGGGCGTGCATGAATTAAGTTTTTGATTTCGTGTCCTGGTGGCAAAAACCAAAATACAAATGCTAATGATTATAGCGCTAATTGATGATTCGTTTTTTCTTTTTCAGTAAATCAACCAAGAAACAAGTTTTCGTTTATTGTATTTTTTATCTTTATAGAGTGAAAATGTTCTATACTTCCAGTGATCTGCTTATTGATGTGTTCTAAATCGTATTTAAAATGTGATGTTTGAGTTGTACATAGACACTTCTTTTATTTAAATATGATCAGCTGTAAAAAGTACTGTGTGATTATGATTTGTTATTTAGGACTGTTGAGTAAGAAAACCATTGTCATCTTAAACCCATGTTCAATACTTATACTGGTGACACTTTGAAATATTGACATTAAGACATGTCCGTTGATTCATTTTGTAGTTTCTGTATGAATATCACATGTATACAACTGTTAGATGTTCATGTTATAGTGTTTTACATAATCCACCTAAGGTATCATGGACAATTGGCTGTTTAAGGCAGGTGGCTGCTCAAGGAAGGTCTACTTCACTTAGGCTCAATATATGCTAATATAAATTCTGCCAATTCTAAACTGACCTTTGACTAGAGCTGTCTACTTAAGTTAGATTGTTGCTTTTGCAGCTTTGACTGCAAGATTATTGGAAACAGCTGATTGTAAAACAAAAAAATCTGAGTTGAAAATGATATTTATGACGTCCTATGTTTTCAAGCTTCAGAATTTCAAAATTTTGTTCGTTAAAAAAAGTAGGTATGTTGAATTTATTTGCACACATGAAACAGAGTACTTTTGTTATATGTAGCAGGAACTAGAATTCAGAAACAATTGTAAACTTGTGTCTTAAATTTGAATTCTAAGTTAAACTAGTCAAATACTCATTTATACCTGCTGAAATTTATATCACTGAGGTTCTGTCAAATGATCTATATGAGCTCCAGTTTAGTGTTTAAATTTCTTTGTATGATTGATATTCTGTTTTATGATTGCTATGAAAACATGTATTGTTGTATTTCTTGTATTTGAAATCATCAATTATAAACGTTCAGATACCAGAAAAAAACAACATCAAATGAGTAAATTTATAACTGCTTGATGATAATGTAAAACAGAACGGTTGGTTGGTCGGTTGTATCATCTAATGCCCCATTCAAAATTCTTTCAATTATATATGGATATGTCTCCAAATGCTAGTGAAGGGCTACAAATTTTGACCCTATGCTGAGTGCTTTCGGCTGTTTATCAGTGAGGGTTCTTTCTCATCTGAAAGACCAGAAAAGCCAGCTTCTGCCACTGTGGAAACTTGAACTCACAGTCTAAAGTCAAACAGACGACCATGGAGCTATTACCAGTCTCTAAAAATAATTTTTGTTTTATACTTGGAATACTTTACAATAATAAGAACCTTACTTCTGATAATCATACGAACAGAATATTTAATCACTTTATATACATATATATTAATCATGCATAAAACTGCATTTGTACTAACCTCCCTTCCCCCATGATTTTGTCTACATTTATCCATAATGAGCTGAGGAATTAGTTATTGATCTTTTTTGCCTAAATCTTATTTGCAGGAAAACTTAAGTTGAAGACAAAACTTTATCGTGTTATGTCTCCAGTGTGAAAGCTGCACTTAAGTCCAAGTCTTAAAATTTTAAGATTATTTGTGAATAGGGTGCCTGTACCTTTATTTATATAATTTATGTTTATGTCTATTCTTGTCTTAGTATGTTCTCGTTAAAAGTGAATTTACTGTGTTGTAAATAGATATAGGAAGTGATGAGGAAAATGAGTCTTATGTAATATAAATTTGTATAAATTTGTGACTTGTTCATTTTCTTATTGTTTGATAAATTCTTTTGTATTATTCACCTAACACAAATGATTAACCTGCCATTAGACCTTAAAATGCATGTGTAAGATTGTGTTTTAAAGACTAGATTAAAACATTCATTTTGTATTCACCTACATTTCCAGAAATTTTGATCTCTTGTATATCACGTAGGTTGAACAGTTTTGTGTGTAAAAGAAAAAAAAAATTATTGTCTATTTTTTTCAACATTTCTGCTGAGCAAATGCCATATTTTCAACTAATGGTTGTTAAGGTTTGTCGTGTTTTATCAACCATTGATCTTTCAAAAACATAGGAAGGCAGATCAATCGGGATGTATCTCTTTTCACTAAAATACCTTTCACTACATTGCACAAGCATTTTGAATGCTAAACTGATTATTATCACCCAATGATATTGAAATGAAACTCTTTTACCCTTTCTCATTTTTATTTGTGTAGGATTGGGCATTCAGAGAAAACTTAAATCCCATATAATTACCTGTAAATCAGAAAATTAGTTAATTTGATAGCATTTATCTTTTTCACCAAATGCTGAAAGAAAATAAGTTGAAAAGTAAATATAATTAGCTGAAAGCATGTATACCAATGTTGTCAAACCAAATAACATGTATAGCAAAATATTTTGTAGTAACTTTTGATTAGAGGTTGCAATTTCTAATTTCAAGAGTTACAATGAAATTCATTATTTTAAGACTTTCTCAGCAACATTCTTGTGGTTGATTATGTCATTGGGTCTGTCCTTATTTGGTTATATTGATTGACACAGAAAATAGTATTTAACTGAATCCCACATATGTATCAGGTGTTGTATTAATGAATAGTCCATTGTTAATTAGAAATCCGATTTTAACAATAACCAATAAGATTATGGTATATAATTCTCTAAACCACTTTATTACCCGCAATAGATACGTATAGTATATGCTGTTTAAACATAGGTTGTTGCATTTACACACAAAAAATCTTACGATTTAACTTTCGTGTCATAGTATTGAAATTTGTAGCATATATCAGTGAAAGTTATTAAAATTATGATGGATAGAACTAGGTCAGGTTGCAAGCAACACGTTGGCTTCATCGGCTTATTGTTTAACTATTGCACATGCATGAATGAACCCAAACTGTTGATTTAATTAAGTTGTAAATAAACGTGTAATAAATGTTATTCAATCATCTAATGGCTCTTTTTTTTTATCGGTGTTGAATATACAATGTAGGGGAACACACGAGAAAGGGACATGATCTGTTTTGTTTCTATCCCAGTAATTAGATATAAGGACTCTCTAAATCCATACGAATGCAAAGAGGGAGTATACTACATGTAATTGTTGTAACTCTCTCTCTCTCTCTCTCTCTCTCTCTCTCTCTCTCTCCTACAGTTATTACGGAGAAACTGCTTATTGTTGTTGCTATAAGAGTAAGAAATGAAAACTACAGATACAAAAGTGTCAAATGCCAAATGAATCGAGGTGCTATGTGCAAATTGGTGAATATTGGACAAACTTGCACAATGCATTGTTAAGTAAACTTGTAGTTAGCCACTATGTACAAGTTAAAATTCTAGCTTGTAATTTGCTAAGTATATTGTTTAACGGTATTTCAGGGCTGTTAAGTAAGTTAATAATGAGTTAAATAATACAAATTATATTTTAGCGTTACAAAAACCACAAGTTTAACCAGCAGTAAGTTCATAGTTTAATTCAACTACAAGTTAAACTATTGTGCAACGGGGGCCTGGAAGCTAAGAAAATGATTATAACTGCTTACTTTGTATTTCTTTGTGAATGGAGGAAAATAGATAAGTACTTATTTTAGTATTCACATTTCGATATGTTTGTGTTGGTGCTATCAATTCGGAAAGTGTGACTGTAAAATGCATGTGTTTATTTGATGATTATTTATTGTCTGCTTATACATAACGTGTAGTCCAGTAGACAAAGAGGAATATTCATGAAAATTGGAACTTTTTGCATAATTTTGATTTTGATTTTATCATTTTCATTTGGTCTACGTGTCCTTGATCACACGGAGAAAAAAAAACTTAGTGAAGGGACAGCTTGTTTGTTGAGGGTAAAAGACTGTTTATTAATGAAAAATCGACGACTCTTGGAAACTTCCATCAAAGGCAATATAGAGATCTTAACACTGACTTTTCTTTCTAGTTCTCAGGGAACCTTTTTCAAAGGAAGTCAATGAAATTTGAAAATTTCACTAATAAAAGAAAGTTGAAAAATAAAGTCAGTGTTGCATGAAAATTTATTTTTCTGAAATGTTACCATATATTCTGATGGAGTACAGTACGATGTTTCTGCTTAACTACAGTTCATGTGAACTTTGTTCACCCTGTCTATCCTTTAAGACCCGCCACTGAATTTGACTTTATTCATTTTTTTTTCAGTTGTGAAAATCATCACTGTGAATTACTTAAATAATGCTAACATTTGTATAAACTGTTGCAGTACGATTCTACATAGCTCCGGAGGGAATGTATATCAAGAAATTACGAACATTATTACACAGTGTGTTATGTAGATGACCTATTTATCGTGATCAATGGATAGCATTTCATATGTCTAATAAGGACATACTGTCTTGAAAATGATGCATTACAATACTGTGTACCTTCCAGCTAAATGTTATAGTCTTATTCGTTAGGCTTGTCACTTTGCTGGAGTTTAAACAATATTACAAGATTTTTACTTATTTTCTCATAGGATTTTCTGAGCGTTTTGAATAAGTAAAAATCTGCTTAAAATTGGGTAATTAGATTCCTTGATGCGACAGCTGTAAACCTTCAACGAACCGATCTAACGTTCGTTCTTTGAAGTTGTGTAGTAGCATACAGTAACGTGCCAAAAGAATGTCAACTAGAGTCATCTTCCAATAGCTTTGTATGTTAAATTATTTTTTTCAGTAACTGTCACAAATTGATGCTTTCATTAATTCATTCCAAATTTCACATGTTTATTAGAAGTTTTATTTTTTTTTCATCTGGTTTTCGATTAACATTTCCTTGAAGCTTTATATCTGTTCAGCCGGTCTACATTTGTGTTTTTCTTAACCGGAAGATGTCTGCTCATGAACATTTCAAAAGAAATGTCAAAATTATATTAGTTGGAATTTTACGTTTTGTTATTCCTGCTCATAGGATATCTATTTAACAAAACTTATCATGAAATAGTCAATCTTAACTTTTCTCGGCAGATTGCATGTATAGCTACATTTATATTATAAGATGTAAATTTTCCATTAAAACAACTTCAATTTATTTTGAGATGTGCCTATGCTCTTAAACTCGGCAGCCATGTTGGATCTTGTAAGTTCACGCCCTGCAGTTAGACCACTTGGACAGGATTGAATCGAGCGTTCCATTTGTGATTCTACTAATTGAACCGCGTAAATGGAATGACCCCAAGTTCTTTTGAATGCTTTGTTCTTAGAGCCACAGGATTCCTGACTCCGTCCGAAAACCTGGTCCCACCCAATTATCGCAGTTGACTTGAGATCATTTCTATTACCAACTTACATTTGTAAGTATGTCTTTAATTTACTTCTCTTATACCGAATATACCCAAAGCAAGGTTGTTTTAAAATAAAACTTTTGTTGATTTGGTAAGATGCATATAAACACAAGATACAGTTAAACAGAATAAAAAAAATTGCGAGCTTGGTATCTACAGTCCTTGGCATAGCCATAGCAATTGCCGTTGCCAATTAGGTATCGTACGAGAGTGTAAACTGCTCTAAGACGACCGGGTTTTTTGTTGTTGTTGTTGTTGTTTTTTTGTTTTGTTTTTTTTTTTTTTGTTTTTTTTTTTTTTGGAAGGAAAATATGTAAGCAGCTATTGCTCCGTCTCTTATTATGACCTCTATTACATCGGCGCGTTGTCCTTTACTGCTGGCCAACTACATACTAACACAGAGACAAAAACAAGTTCTATAATTGTGAAGATAATAAAATAAACGAGGATTTAAACCAGGGATATATTTCCAATAGTGTAAAAACGAGTTGTTAATTTTGAGCATACATGATCGCCTTAAGGCTATTAAGATAGATGAAAGTTTATATTCTCTTCACAAAATGTATTTTGTTTTAATTAACATGCAATTGTCAGTTTTTACTGTCATCCATATTAAAATATCAAGTAGATGATAATGTTTAAATTCTGTGCCGTGTCAACATTCCAAATAGTACAATGAACTGAAAAATGAAGCATTTAATGAATACATTTTTTACCTGTGCTTAGTATCTTTTTAAGGTCAAGATATACTCGTTCCTCGAAATACACCCCCACTTAAGATCAACCAATTATTCATACAAATTTTATTCTGTACATTTTAAAGTTGCAAATCAGACAGCACTATGACAACAAGAGGTCCAAGGGGCCTTAACGGTCACCTGAGTAATAAATTTGGTTGAAAATGGCCAACTGGTTCCTGAGAAGAAGCCTAAAATGTGAAATCCTATAGTAACCCTATGGGACTTGTTTAACATCAGGGTCTTCTTTTGAACAAACTTGAATCTACACCCAAAAGTATCCTATATTCCAGAAATAAACAGAGATGGCCTGGTACTTTCAGAGAAGATTTTATTTTAAGTTGCAAATTTGGACCTTTTTGACCCTGTGGCGGGACCACTTTTGGACCGGGGGGGACAAACTTGAGTCTAGATCACCCAATGTTGATTCCTGGCAAATTTGGTTGAAATTGGCCCACTGGTTCCTGAGAAGAAGCGTAAAAGGTGAAATCCTATAGTAACCCTATGGGAAATGTTTAACGCCAGGGCGAGACCAAAAATGACCCCAGGGCCTTTTCTTGAACAAACTTGAACTACACCTCAAAGGATGCTTTATTCATGAAATCAGCAGATTTAGCCTGGTACTTTTAGAGAAGAAGATTTTTTTTTAAGTTGCAAAATTTGAACCTTTCTTGTCGAAGACGGACGAGAACGGATCGCAATAAAAACTAAAGGAGATAATACTACAACAGTTATCCAACAATGTCACATACAACTAAATTTTAAGTGATACAAACCCAACTAAAACCGGGGTTGAGATCAGGGCCCAAATCACCAGAAAAACTCTAGCCTAATCTCAGTACTCAGGTCGATTGTTTTTCCTTATTTTTGAACTAACTACTGGTAAATAAAGTGTCAAAGGATTTTTAACGTGTATTAATATTATTTCATTCAAATATCAGAAATAGTTTGTATCAAATCAGCCACCAGTAGCCAGAATTGAAAAAGACATTGAGTATGATACTCAAGATTTGAGTATTTTCTCAAATCACTTTTTGGACCTGACTAATTAAATACCAAGGAGAAACACAA
>JACSZP010015308.1:0-16867 GCA_016161895.1 Pinna nobilis | reverse complement strand
ATATCCCTCATTATCTGTTTTACAGATTACCATATGGATCAGCCTGGTCATGATGGCAACCATAAAACTTTCAAAATGATGACTTCAATTTAACCATTAGGAACCCTTTGGTTAAGTACATGTAACTTTTTATATTAGCAGCAACCCTCTATCAAGGAAATCCTTTTAAAAGACTCATAATGCAGGTAGTCCTTTGATTCAGGGGGTGGCTGAGGCAGGTTAGGCTGTATAAAGAGGTATTCTTAAAATAAGGCCATACAGTATAAGACAGCTAGCTTAGAATATGATAAAGATGCACACTTGCCAAGTCTCCCCCATTAATAAGGAGACTCCCTATTTTTCATGTAAAATTTTGGTAATTTCTTATGAAAAAAACACATGTCTCCCTCTGAAATTGTCTAACTTTTCCTATTAATTCTTATTCAAATTTAGAGTCTCCCCCATGAGATTGAAAAAAACTACCCATAAAAATATTTTACGATTGACAAGTCTGGAGATGACAGATTGTGAAATACATGTAGATACTGTTTCTGTTTGATGTCATAAGGGGCCATAAGATTTTCACAAATACCTCTTTTTCAATAACTACTACATGTACAATGTATATGCTTTCTTTCCTTTGTTTTTGCAGACGAGGTATCTGCTGCTGAAAAGAGAAAATCTTTTGGGAATCGGCAGCCCAAAGTGCAACCAGTTCCTCCCACAGTAAGAATTGTGGCATATCATTCCCTTCTTAGCTTGATTTCTATCAGTCTAATAAATTTCTATCTTAACTCTGCTCTTTCCTGTGCTGTGTCACACACAGATCTAGTAAAACCCAAGTGATAGGTCGAGTCATTTGATCTATTAAGAACCAATCATATTTCCAGCTTCCATAACTGAAGGCAATAGTCATCACAGGAGTTAAATAAACATGAGAAGTTCTTAAGAAGGTCATCAGATCTGACCTCTTTATGCGGATTCATTAGACTTCATGGGATGCAGCATAGAAAAGGAGTATGTTCTAGATCAATGCTGAGTACCATAAAACTTAAGAATATACTTAAGTCTGAGAATTTTCTCGACTCTGGTTTCTCATCCAATCAAAATTTATTATTGGCTCGAGTTACACAAATTCTAAGACTTAAGTAAATTCTTAAGTTTTTTGGTGCCAACGCCAAGTTATAATAGGAGTTTTTTAAAATTCTCATTTATCCTTACTCTACACAAACTAGGGTATACACATAAATCAATTAGTCTCAGTGAGCCATGCTCTATGTACTAGTGTACTGTATACAGGGAAAGTTTTGCCCCCGTTTTATTTTCGCCCCTTTCACCCCCATGGTCAATGAGCGAATTCAAAACTGGGCGAAATTGAAATGGTAAATTCATTGAATAGAATTATGACAAAAATGTGCGAACTAAAAACTGGGTTAAACTGTTTGCAATCCCATTTGAGGGAAAATAACACAGGGCGAAAATAACCCCTGTATACAGTATATGTATATATCTTATATGCACAAAAGTTGTTAATACTGAACACAGGCCAAATATGTAGCCCTTCAATGGCATCTGCAGTGTCACCATATAAGTGAAAGATTCCTGATTGGGACATTAACCATCAATACTTCAACAACAACTAATAATGGTAGTCATTAGTAATAATTCATTTGGACAACTAATAAGACAGTCCAGTGTTTTGCCTTTTCATAGTCAACATTATTTGAAGGCTATTCTACAGGAGTGTAAAAAAAATTCCTTAGATCATATTCCATTTTACAGAATTAAAGATATTTCTCTCAAAACCTGGATAGGATGGGGAATCAATATGAAAATAAAAGAGGTATAAAGTATAACTGTTTCTAATGTTTCAGCCCGGCTCTGACAGACAAAAAGAAAATTTGAAAGTCCAAATAGAAATTTTAGAAGACGAACTGATTCAAAAGAGAGAGAAGTGTGAAGAACTAAGCTTGGATTATACAAAAATAGAGGATGAATTAGATGTTTACCAGAACTCATATAAAAAGGTAAGATTTGTAGTCTAATTTGTTATAAGAGACGTCAGAGGGAAGGAGCAAATAGGGTCACATATGAGAGGTGGTCTCTTAATTTGGGTGATTTATATAGGAAAAAAGCCATTTGGGACCCATGCATTTAGATCATATAAGACAGGTATTCCTTTAATATGGTTGGTTGCTCAGGCAGGTTAGACTGTATATGGCTTGCTTTATATAGTGAAACTTGTAGTAAGAACTTCTGTAGATACACCAGAAAACTACATGTAGACTTTGCAGAGAGATGGTCATTATATAGAAGATGATATTTACACAAAGGACACTTCTGGTCATTGGGGTCATTTGTGAGCTTGATACATAGGTGATTGCTAAAGCAAATACTGTATAACAAAATGTTTAAAGTAAACACTGTTGTGGCTCTATGATCAGCATGTTGGTCATCTGACCATGGGGTCATGAGTTCAAATCCATGCTGCAAAATTGGCTGGCTTTTCCTGTTCTTATAGAATAGACAGTTAAAACTAAGAGCCTATGCAACAGTAGGTGTTGGCATATCTAAGAATCGTTGCTGCTCTATGCCCATAAGTACCCAGCACAGGCAAGTGTGGAGTTGATGATCTTCTACAGATAGTTTAGCTTATGTCTGGCAAGGGAGATAACCTCATTTTTTTTTTACTTTGGACAGATGATAATAATCATTTGAATTTGGATATCATTTCTATAGGTGATTGTGCATGTAGATATAAATATCACAAAGTCAGTTAATGAACATTGAGAGATGCTATTGATGCATATTACTTTGAAATGAAATTTTGATAGAACTCATCAAATGCATACTTCTGTTGTTTTAACAGCTAAAGGACAGCCACGAGAAGCTGAAGAAGGAGAAAGAAAAACAAGATGGCTGGCTGGAGGATAAGAGGAAAAGGATAGAGGAGTACTTCTATAAAATTGAACAACTTGAACAAGAAAAGAGGAATGTATGTACATTGGAATGACATTTTAGTAATGAGAGGGTATTATGTGTTTTTGGATAACAATTTTATATACCTCTGTATACAGAGGATGAATGTTTAACAAAAGCAGTAGAAAGCCAAGGTCCTTTTGGAGAGTAGGTACTGTCAGTGCATTAAAGATACCTCAACGCTCATAATGGCTGTAAGCACTAAGTGTAGACATAATTTCTAGTCCATCAGCGGCAAACAGCGATTTCTCCATATAAGTGAAAGATTCTTGACAGAGATGTTAGACAATGCAACAATAACAACGAAGAAAGCAGAAACCATTGACCCCATCAGATGAAAGGAAATTAAATATCAAATGGCAAATATTGAGATATATGAAGTTTACATAAATAAAAATTTTGTCTGTCTCATAAGAAATACATGTACAAGAATGTTTTTTTAAGGCATGATGTGTTTCACACAAAATAAAATAAATAAAAATTAATTTCTAAATGATTTTAATTGAAGCTTATAAAGTCGAACCCAGATATACTGAAACTGAAGGGGAATGCATTTTCATTTCAAGTATACAGAATTTTCCTACTAACGGGGGTCAAACAAATTAAAGTTAATTAGGTTAAGCAGGATTTCAATATCAGGGTTCAATGTTAAACGTTTTTATCAAAATTCCATTTCAAAAATTCTCATCTAAAGCGTATATGTATATCATTATTCATTACCCTGTGGTTAAGCAGGATTTCAATATATGGGGTTCAATGTTAAAGGGTTCCAATGTATTCAAAAGCATCAAAAGAATAGCAAAATTAAACCTTGGCATCTACTTGTTGATGGAAAACAGTAATTCCGGTAAACTCAAAACTTAACTATTTATGAACTATTTTAAAGAAAAATGTTATAAAATGTCATTTTATTGAAATACTTGCAGAACATTGATTTTTTTTTTCAAACACTTTGAGTATAAAGGGAATTTAAAATAGGGCAAATATTTTTTGTGTCGCCTGAGGTAGAAAAACAATTAGGGGCAAAATGTTCCAGTATAGACATGCAGTGCTCCAGATAGGACAGGTTACTGGGTATTTTTCCCCTAAAACCAATGAAATCTGTATCGATTCTAATATTCATGCGTACATGACATGCATTCACTTTTCTGTTTACCCTTTAAATGTCAATAGCATTTGTACCTAATACAGTCATTAGGTTATGAAAAGATAAAAATGAAGGCTCTTATAAAAATAGATAGATTTTAAATACAGTCATATTGTTTCAGTGAAGAACAATTTCAGCATATTTTTTTAATAATCAGTCTCACAAACAAGAGACATCCTGCAAATATTTCCCTAAATTCATGCTGAATATTTAGTATACTCTCACCACAAAAGTAAAATACTGGTTTCCCCCTAAGATTTTAAAAGTGGGGTTACTGTTTGACTGAAAAGTTATCTGGGGCACTGGACATTTATAAGACTTAAGTGTTAATGGTATTCTTTATGGTTGGCCATCCCTGTCTTTCGGATGAGACAGTATGAATTGAGGTCCTGTGTCACAGTAGGTGTTGGCACGTTAAAGAACCCTCCCTGCTCTACGGCCATAAGTGCCGAGCATAGGCAAAATTTGTAGCCCTTCACCGGCACACGGTGACATCTCCAAATAAGGGAAAGATTCTTGAGTGGGACGTTAAACAACAATACAACCAACTAACCAATGATATTCTATTCTGCAGCTGGAAGAGGAGAGAAATAAGGAACAGGCCAAAAGGAAAGAAGAGGCAGAAAAAAGCTTTATGTTGTTTAAAGAGAAACACGAACTTGAAAATAAATTCGAAGAACTGAAATCCAAGCATGAAACCTTGAAAGTACAGTGTAACAGAAATTCGGTAAATATTTTGTAACATAAAGTTGCCTTTTTGTTTTTGATCACCACACACAGATTACTGAGAGGCCTATAGATGATTTAGATTTTGTCTGATCTAAAAAAAAAACTGAAATAGCCCATTTCAGTATAAATGGTGTGGAGATCAAATGCTCTTATTGTGAAACAGAATTGAGTCAATTATTTGCTGAGTGGTTAAACTTATACATGCAATGTGATAGAGCCATTGTGGTTCTGTATGTAGCATGTTAGCCATGGGGTGTAGGTTTGAATTCTGACTTTATCTGTCCTTCAGCTGAGATGAAGGTCCTGTGTCACCGTTGGTGTTGGCATATGAAAGAACTCTCACTGCACAATCACCATAGTGGTCGAGCATAACTCAAATATATAGCCCTATATATATCCATTCTCGAGTAAATTGTCCGGATAAATGAAATGTTCAGGATTACTGAAATGTACCTTTCATAATGCTCAATGCAATTTTAAAGTTTTGTTCCCTAGAAGTTTTGTTTGGCAGTGAAGAATCTAGATAATGGCCGTCTAGATTAATGAGGCTCTATGTATATAGATGGAATGTAGTTTTAAATACTGCCTAGGATCGATATTCACTACTTTAATGGATATGTTGAGACTCTTATGGAATGTTACATGTAGCCCGTGCAACACCACAGAGCATAATGAACTAGTCTAATACAGCAGAAAGAGCAAACCATTATGGTACTTGGGGTTGAAAGGTTTAATGTTACAAAATTCCTGTTGAAGTGGACTTGATAATCTTTGATTACCTGGATATGTTTCGTTTTGTAATAAGCTTATTTTATGTCTCCCTAGTCTGACAACAGTTTACCAGATGAGAGTCCTATACCAGATGAAGAGACAAAGGTAGGCTTACAATTTGATCACAAAATATTTTTCTACATTTGATTGTAGGGGGGGGGGGAGATGCAGACTTGCCAACCTTGAAAAATTTCTATGGGGGAGATTTTTCAGTCTTAAGAATTATGGTAATAGGAAATCAAAGTTTATCATGGAGGAGATACTTTCATAAGAGATTACATGTGTATTAACATTTTACTAAAAAAGATTGGGGGGTTTCCCCTATTTATGGTGGAGACTTGGCAAGTATGGGGATGGTTGAATGGTAAGTGCATTGCACTTTAAACCGTTTATTCTCCCACACCTGGCCGTGTAAGACAATGTCTACCTGTAAAAAGATAACTCTGCCTTTCCATAGGGAAAGACAGCTCGCACGCACTATGAGGTCACATATAGGAATTTAATGGTTGAACGTTGTACCTAGTTCCGTGTGTACGTATATTCTAGTTGTGGAAGTGTTGGAGAAAAAGAATCAAACATAAATGTGTTTAGTGGAAAAGGAAATCTCAACCGTCGTGGTAAGAATCTTAAAGTCCAATCCTCGGGAAATCCTCAGATTAGACAAACAGATTCTTACCACTGGGGTTGAGATTTCCCTGTCCACTCATCACACCCATGTAAGTCCCTCTAGTTAGCATGATTTCGAGCCTTGCTGGAACAAAAGTTGATATTGGGAGACCGGTGATCTTTTCCCAGTTACATTTGTAACTGGTTTCTTTCCTCCATCAATAAAAACTGGCTGCCACCATATGAGTGAAAGATTGTTGAGTTTGACATAAAGAAAAAAGAAAGATAGAAACAAAATACAATAAAAATTCTTTCTGAAAATTTTTAGGGCTCCAGCTTACTAGTGAAAGAAATTCGAAAGTGATTGATCTGTCCATCTGTCCAAAACACATTCAAGTCTGGGCCACCATGGCTTATTGGTTAGCATGTTCGACCTCTGACTGTGAGGGCCGGGGTTCAAGCACCAGCCAAACTACAGTTGGCTGTCCCTGTCATTCGCAAGAGAGATCTTGTGGTCTTGTGTCACAGTAGGTGTTGGATATAATTAAAGAACCCTCCCTGTTGTACTACCATAGGTGCATAGGCAAAATTTGTCCCCTTCACCAGCAGACAGTGATGTCTCCATGTAAGTGAAAGATTCTTGAGTGAGACGTTTTAAAAAACAACAATACAACCAACCAACCAACAAAATACAAAATTGATAAAGCTAATCCTTAATGAGATGGTATGCTATGTACTTAGTTTCTTCTTCTTCCTTTTTTATTGTCATAAACTTAAGGGTTTTTAATGGGACTCCAATGAATATATAGCAGCATTCGTATTTGTATTTGCTTCTTAAAGATGGTTTCAATTCTAAATCCATCTAATTTTGTTTTTCAATTCATTTTTGATGATACTGTATATAGGATTATTTTTTGCATCGTGCTATTTTTTGGCCTAATGCACTGGCAGATAGTGTTACTGTGTTTTATATTTACCCAGTGTCATCATACTTCTATTCAATGAATTTACCATTTTGAATTCTCCCTTGACAATGAGGGCAAAAGCGTCGAAAATAAAACGGGCAAAAATGTCCCTGTATACAGTAGTTTGTTGGTTTATGTTAGTGATTCATAAATGATTTTTCTTTCTTCTTCAGTGTTTGAGTGACGGGGGCAAAACAGGTAACAAGTCTTTTTTATCTGATATAACTTACATTTTATATACATTTGATACTTTGGAAATCCTCTAGCTTTCTCAAGCAGCTTGATCGCTTATTAAAATCTAATCTAGCCTTACCTTAGAAACTGCTGAGTAACTATTACTTGAATTTACATTTCAAAATTGTTCATAAATTGAAGAGAATATATGTAAAAATACTACTTCATTTTTCAGACATCGTCAACAGAAGGATCAGAGGTTTTGATTTTTTTTGTCCTGCATGAGATAGTTGTATTCATATATCACTGTATTTTATTTCTATTTATGAGTAGCATAATTATCTCCCTTGAACAAGAAAGTAAACTTCAATTCTAGAGCAAGACTGCTCTTAAGTAAGCAGAAATTTTTTTATGTAGCATCAGGTGTCTGTATTCCATGCCCCTAACTACATGTATGTTTGCCACATGTATACGGTAACTTAGTATTAAAAGTTGAATATTTCAAAATCTTATGTGTTGAGATAGTGCCAACTCTCACATAGTGCACAGTGTAATAACTATGCTCAAAGGTGTCTGAGTAGCGTAGTGGTTAGAGCATTCCCTTCTCTACAATGTGGCCCATGTTAGATCCTTGGTTCTGCCAGGGAAGTATTTGAGATGGCATGGTGGTCACCTGACAATGGGCCACAAAGCAGGGGTGATCACTTCACATTTGGGAGAGGGGAGAACATACCAGCCTGCTATCTACTTGTTCATATAAATCTAAGACATAGGTCATACGAAAATCTATTGTTTGATAAATGCTGAATTTCAGCTTAAATCTCATATTTACCTATGATACAAGACCATTTATATTGCTTTACATGCTCATACTATTTGCACTTTACCTGGAAATCTTAGCATGTGTTTTTTTACTCTTTCTGACAGAAAACGTATTCCCCGTATTCTAACTTTTCTAAAACCACTATAATAAAATGTATGATACGGCTTCAATGCCAATTCAATCATTCCTCTTATCTAAGGACAAAAATGGTTAATATTAAAATGCAGTAAAAATTTCCAGGTATTAAATATCCTATCTGTAGCACTTGCTGAGTAGTGTAGTGGACACTTTTGAATATTTTTGCCAGGTAAAATTTTACTGATGCAATTGAGCAACAAAGAAACAAATGATATACCCAAAGTAGGAACTTGTCTTAAGTACACCACCATTTGATGACCAACTCTCATGAAATATTCAAATCTAGTATAGTTTTAATCATTCAAAGCTATCCTTACCTCACTTATGATATATACTAATTACCGAGACCAATTGTAGTCAGATACATAATACATGTACATGTACAGTCTAACCTGCCCTGGCGACCCACTGAATTAAAGGAAAACCTGTCTTATGTGACCTAAAGTGGTGGTCAGCTGAGTGGTTCCCAGTATGTTTTTTTCTTTATATAAATCACCTGAATTAAGAGACCACCTTTCATATGTGACCTTTTTTGCTCCTTCCCTTGGACTGTCTCTTAAAACAGGTTTGACTGTACATGTAATTACCCAATCAATTCATGTGTAGATGGTAATTATTCAATGCATCATAATATTATATTCAGTATGTTACATGTAAATGAAAACACTAGTTTCAGTTGCTACCATAGTTGTACATGTATAACAACAGTACATAACATCATTGCATGACAACAACAGTGTATAACACCACTGATATCATGACCTAAGTGTATTTGTGTTTTGTATTAATATGTAGATGTAAGATAGAAGCAAAATTTCTTGAAAGTGAAGCACAGAGGAGTTGTTACCAGTTGATGAGTGGTCTCTTAAAGCAGGTTAGACTGTATAAGGATGATGAATTTATTAGTTGCACCAGTATCTGCATATTCATTCATCGATGCATGGTTTGTTCTGAAGGTCAAAAGAAGTAATTTGACAAAGAGACACAAACTTACCACTTTGAAACATTTCTGTGGGGGAGACTCTAAATTTAACCAAGAAATGATAGGGAAAATTAAGTTTTTAGTGGAGCAGATATGCATTTTTTTCATAAGTAATTTTCAAAATTTTACATCAAATATAAGGAGACTATTTATGGGAGAAACCTGGCAAGTATGGAGCCACACCACGGTGGAACAGAAGTTGTGTTAAATGTGATATTAAACAGCAGAGGACTTATGTAGACCATTGTTTCAAAGATGTGAAAATGATAAATGGTCCAGTAATTTTGTCAATAATTGGTAAACATTTGGCTTTACAGAATATAGACAATTCCCAACTGACCATAGTAACACGTTACCAGCATATCTCAACAAAGAGCGTCCTGATCCAGATTTGCCGGGTCATCGGACAATGATGGTGGGAAACGGGACAGGACATCAGGAGAGTTCAATGGAAATATCCCTGAATGAAGTACACCGAGGTTTTATGCAGAGGACGGACACTGTACAGGCCAATCCGTCCAGCTCCGTTAGACTAAAGGAATCCTTGTTAGAGGACAAGCGCATGGTGGATTCTGGTGTGTTTTACATAGTAGCACAACATAGTGGTAAGATTGACTGGTTGTTTGTATTTTTGCTAAACATCCCGGCCCACTCAAGAATCTTTCACTTATATGGCAACATGCCTGTGAAGGGCGTCAAATTTGACCTATACTCGGCACCTATGGTAGTTAACCCAGTTTTAAACCCCAATTATTAGAATGGTAGGCTCTTTTCTGTTGTCATGGATCAGTCCATTATGGTCTGTAGTGTTGAAAGGGATAAGTAGGGAAGGTTCTTTAAAGGTTCTACAACTACTGCGACATGGGACCTCGGTTTTTACTGTCTGGTCACTTAGTGGTAAGAGATCCAGACATACAGGCAAAGTTTATTTTATAATGAGGAGGGGTCATAATGATTTCTGGAGTTTACGACTACCTTATTGTTAGGCATAATGAAATTTCAGCTAAAGGTCATGTTTTGTAGGAGATTTTCATCCTTTTCGCATAAAATATTATGACTGAAATGAGTTGAACTGGTAAATGAGCACCTGTCTGTCTGTCCTTCAGTCAGTTGCAAAAATTTTGAACAGGGCTAGATCTCTTGAGCTGATGATCTTTTACATCAGTTTAAATGTTACATGCATGTTATGTACAACAACAGGAACTCTTACAACTCATCTGCTTCCTATCTACAAATGCCCTAAGTGCCAAGCATAGACAAAAATTGAAGACCTTTACTGGGCAGCTTTTTGCTGACATTTCCATATGAGTGAAAACAAATTTCAGTTAGGAGTTAAACAACAGAACAATAAGAACAACTTGATTTTACAGTGAAACCTGCCTTAGCTGACCAAATACCGTCTTATGTTAATACCTAAATGTATGACTCCCAATTTGGAAAAAAATCACCTGAATTATGAGACCATAGGTCATATCATACGTGACAGTGTTTGAAATCTTCCTTCATATCTGATAGTCTCTTAAAACTGGTTAAACTTTAGTTTGAACTATATGCTGCTGTTCTCTTATGGTTAGCTTTGTATAACGATTAACAAACAAGAGTACATGTATTTATTTTTGTCTTACAGGTTCAACTGTACCAGTACAGGAGTCGGACAATACAGAGGATGTGGCCGTGCGTCATCGTAAATATCCGATATCGTCACTGAGTTGTCCCACTAATTCTATAAGTGAATCGTCAGATGAGTCCGATCACACTGAGCTGTCTGGCTTTGATGTGGATACCACCTGCCTGCCACAGAAATGGAGACAGTAAGTAAAATGAAACAAATTCATGTACCGTATGTGAAACCTGAAAACTTTTGTGTGGGATGTACTAGTAATCCCAATGGTGATGGAACGAAAATCTACGCATCGTCCCGCTGAAATGATGTTAACGGGGAGATATCCTCTTCTAGTATAATTCCATCACTAAAAATTTTATAGTAAATAAATATTAAATCATTATCGAATGTTTACTTGCGGGTGAATCCAACAAATCCTGAGTATTGAAATTTTTTTTTTTTTTCAGATTTCCAAATTTGAATGACAGCAGCACAGTGACAGTAAAACTCAATCCACCTGTTCTAAATGCTAAATTGCACATAATCGGAGGAAATTTTACAGGAATTTATATCAGTGAAATCGCCAAGAACGTGTCTGATAAACTGTCTGTAGGAGATAACATTATATCAGTAAGTTGTTGTTGTTGTTGTTGTATTTTTAATGTCCCATTCTCTGATAAGGAGTGCATGCCACTAAATTACATAATTTAGCAGTAATTCTCACATAATATTAGGCTCCAAGTTGCATCTTAAACTTTAAATATTTTACAATGATTAATAACAAGTTTAAAAAAGTGAGTGCGCTATGGTCCCCTCCAAGTTGCATCAGAAAATTGTATCATCGATGATCCTAATAACATCTTATCATTGAATGAACTTTCTTTTAAATTATGCAAAGCTACCGTAAGTAAAAGGGGAGCTTCGATCAGTCCTCTCCTATAATTTAACTACATATATGTGTGGTAAAAATGTCAACTTGTCATGTTGCAATAAAGAAACAAAAAAATACCCTTTTTATGGGCCTAATTGTGAGATACAGTCTAACCTGCCTTCTTCGTGATCCGTTGGATAAAAGGACTACCTGTCTTATGCGACATTAATCTATGGTTTCCAAAATCATTTCTTTTCCTATACAAATTTCCTGAATTGAGAGGCAACTTGACATATACCTGTATAAGGCATGTTTATGATGATAGACGATTGACAACGTCCGTCTGGTTCGACATCTTTATTTCACTCTACTGGCTCATCACCACGAGGTGTATTTCTATGCCTCATTACATAATACCCAGTACACCGAGCACATGGTAACCGTATCGCACACTCACAGATGCTATACATGTACAATCGATCATCCACAGAGGGGTGGATGATACATGCACCGTACCGGAAATGACAGTGAAGTGACGTGACGCTGTGAGCTTTCTGATTTTTTTTACTTTGTGGAGTTATAATATTAGACGAGTTTCAAAACAGATCAACTCTCTGATAAAGGTTAATATATGGGAGAAAAATAACCACTCTCTATTGCCTGGTGATGATTGAAAAATCCACTTACCTTCGTGTCAAGTTAACTCGTCCATGTCGAGGCAAGCGTCGACATGGACTATGTTAACTTGACACTCGGGTTAGTGGATTTCTCTATCATCACTGGGCAATGAAGATAGATTCTATTCGTCATACTGAGAACATACCTATTACTATATAACCTAAAAGTAGGACACTACACAACGTGTCATGAGTGACCATGTTTTCCTCTTCTCTTACAAAGTCTCTAAAGTCTGGACTTAAGTCTCTAAAAGCAGGTCAGATTGTATGTACTATTTTGCCTACCGGTATGTCAAGGTTGAGAATGTTTCATCTCTTATGTACACCTTCATATCATTATTTATTTTTTGACAGGTCTCCATAATTGATGGTAAAAATTACAGTACCCAGAGGAAGAATTTGCTCAAAGGTTGTACTCTGGAGGAGGCTGTCCTGGCTTTTCACTGTGAATTGGACAACGTTAAAGGTCCAAAAAATCAACAGATACAAGTGGAAATTACAGTCAGAAAAACATCACAGTTTGGTATGTTTATTTACTTTTTTCATTTTTTATGCTCTATTCTTATCTAGAATTGGTCTTTATTTAACAAACACACATGCATATGCAAGCACATGCACCTATCTACACAAATATGCACTTGCATGCATCCGCACACACTCAACTATAGTGTCAATATATTTCACTTTGCTACCATATTTACATTTAGAACTATAACATTCATGTTGTTTTTTAGGTCACCTGAGTATACTCAGGTGACCTATTGCAATCCATTCCTATCCGCCGTCTTCCGTCAGTTGTCCATCGTGCGTAAACTTTTAACATTTTCGACTTCTTGTCAGAAACTGGTTGCCCAATTTTAACCAAATTTGCCAGGGGTCAACATTGAATGATGGGGACTCAATTTTGTTCATACCATCTCCCTGTGTCTAAAACTGACCCCACCCCAGGGCCAAAAAGGGTAAAATTTTGCAACTTTAAAAAATCTTCTACTCTGAAAGTACTGGGCCAAGTCTGCTGATTTCTGGAAGATAGCATCCTTTTGGGGTGTAGATTCACATTTTAGGCTTCTCCTCAGGAACCAGTTGGCCAATTTCAGCCAAATTCATTACTCAGGTGACCGTTTAGACCCCTTGGGCCTCTTTTTTATTCAGAGTGAATATTTCTCCCTCAAAGCCTCCTGCATTTGATAATCTTGTACCCTAAATAAAGTGGCTACTGTTCGGTGATTTAAGGGTTTGTACACTTTTTGGTAAAACTCCAGTCCTATATGTGTGAAATTTTCTATAACTACTATTCTTTTTTGCAGTATTCAATGCAATTAAAGAGTGGATGAGCAAGAATAACAGCTGTGGTGATTACTTCTTTATTAGGTAAGATATGTAAGCATTCATGAATTAAAGGGACGCTTTTATAAATGCAAAACTGAGATGATTACAAACAGGACATTGACTACAAATCAAGCATGTTACTAATGAATACTACTGAGCTTTATTTTTAGAGATATTTTTGAGGTACAGATATGAGTCATATTTATGAGTTGTTGTTGTTTAAATGTCCCACTCAAGAATCTTTCACTCATATGGAGAGTACTTGTGTGCCAGTTAAGGGCTACAAATTTTGCTGATGCTTGGCAATTATGGCTGTAGAGCATGGAGGGTTCTTTTATTTGCTGACAGCTACTGTGACATGGGACTTTGTGTCTCATCCTAAAGTCATGGTCAGCTAACCACAGTGTGACTCGGACTTGAACCACAAATGTTGATCACATAATGTTGATTTCTGGGTGTCTGATGAGTGCGGAGGATAGTGCACTCTCTACTCATCAATGCAATGCGAGTTTGATCCACATCAGGGGGTAAGTGAGATGCTATGGTGGTTGCGAATTCAGACATAATGGTTTTCTCTGGATACTATTTTTTCCTCCCGCAGCACAAACACAATAAGGATCGGTTTTCTCTGGGTACTATTTTTTCCTCCCACAGCACAAACACAATTGGGTCAACAAGAGTCATTGATATAAGTTGAGCTAACTTACATATATGTATTTGTTAATTGTTGTAAAACAAATAATATAGTTTTTGGTACAATTCAAAGCCATTTTNNCTTACGTATATACACTCATAAAAGGATTGAGCAACTTGTCTTTCAATGTAGATGTAATCATAGAAGACTGGAGGAGCGCCTACCAGATGTCCTGCATGTCAACAGAGGGGACATAGTACGAGTGACCAACACACACTTACCGCAAGATTCCTACTGGCAAGGTCAGATGTTTGACCAGCTGAAGGGTACATGGACAACAGAAGGCATCATTCCAAAAGAGTGAGTCACGTGAATTATACTGACATGAACATTCCCTCTTGAAGCTTGTTATATTTGAATACAGAATTCATTTTACTGATGCCATGCCCCTCCCTCAGCCCGATAAGCAAGGAAACTGCATTTTTTTTACGAATATGTGTATGATGTGCAAAAGCATTCCTATTACTTTTTTCCTTTTGAATTTCAAATTTGATTGATTGAATGTGCAATTTATCAAGCTATAACTGCAGGTATGTTTCTCAAGCTGTTCATATAGACATTGCTCAGCTACATGTATACTGCATTTTTATGTACCTCCATTAAAAAAAAAACGAGGGCATATATTTATACTCATGTTCCAACCTGTTACAACAATCCTTTCATTTCTTAGTCATATATAAATTTCTAATTTTAATTTTGGTATGTTTATCTGCCCAAGAACACAGGCCAAGCTCATACATGGTTTAGGAGGAATAATCATTGGTAGAGTCATCCCCCTTGGGCATAAAAACTTTGACAGAATGTTGTTTGTAAATTTTGCTGCTAGTAAGGGCATTTGTGTTGCTTAGGCATTTCTTAGTCATAAAAGATAAGTAGATAAAAAAGAAATTCAAAAAGATTCACCAAATCTACTATTGCCATTATTGTTGGCTTTTTGTGAGTTGGTTTATTCCTTGATATCAACCTTCATGTTCATCAATCCGTGTTTCAGCCTTCAAAAAATAATTTTCTCTGTTGTTTTTATTTTGTGTAGGTTGCGAAAGTACATGCCATTTTCAGAGGGGAGAAAGGCTTTCAGACTACGTAAGTGATCTAAACTGGACAATGTTATTAAAAATTTTATCTTTAATGTGGTATTTTTAACTGATGTTATTTAAAAATCACCTGCTATATGTGAACCACCGGAATTTAGAGACCAACTTTCATATGTGATCACTTGATCTTCCCATGGACAGTCTATTAAAACAAGATAGATTGTAAGTCCTTTTTAACATATACCATTCATTTATTATACATGTACTCCTTTTCAAAGGGAACTATAAATTTCCTATAGTTTATATAGTCCCCAAGTATAAGATGAGACAACACTTGATGAGAATGGTTCACAGGGAATAGGGTCATGACAGATTTACCATTACCATTACTCACTACTCTTAATTTAAATTTGCATTTTAGGAACTCCTCCATTTGTACGTGTATTGCCAATGATAGGTAAGTAGTTCACATTGTGCTCTAATTATAATCATTCATTACATGGATAGAGGGCCTGCCATGGCCTATTGGTTAGTGTGGTCGACTTCTGGTCGTAAGGTCTGGGGTTTGAGCCCAAGCCACGTCACGGTTGTCTGTCCCTTGGATGAGACAGTAAAAACTGTTGTCCCGTGTCACAGTAGGTGTTGACACATTAAAGAACCCTCACTGCTCTACAGCCATAAGTGCCAAGCATTAAGACATAATTTGTTGGCCTTCACTAGTACATGGTGTTGTCTCCATCTGCATTGTAAGTGATTCATATTACTTGAGTGGAAAGATAAACAACAGTACAATAAATATATGTAGATTGGACATTGAAAATTTGAAAAATATCCTGAATTTCCGGGAAAGAAATAACATAATTTAAAAACTTACATTGGATGGAATGAACTTATACTTGACTGTGTGAAAAAAAAAATCACATTAATTGAATCTGTAAATATTTAAATTTTATTCCCATGCATATAACAGATGTGTCATTCTGAATGTACAGCATTGTGTCATAAGTTTATGAACAAACGTCATTTTTACTATATATTTATAATAAATTTATGTTTTTTTAAACTGCTCTAATATTATTAATATTCAACTGATTTCAATGAAACCTTTCTTAAAAATTCATGATTTACTCAAGAATATTTTAAAACAAACAAATTTATATTCTGTCAAATGGTTTAAGAATGCAATAAGTAGAACACAAGATAAAATTTTCAAGTTGTCAAAAAAAAACCCATAATAAGTAACGTTATATAGAGAATGTGCATTTTAAAATTTTAACAAGTGAGTTAATCTCAAGTAATCTCAAAATCTGCTGTAAGAAAATTATTAAGTTTTATATCTGAAGAAACTACATTAAAAATTGAAATT